>CACKRE030002908.1:5074-31789 GCA_902602495.3 Ectocarpus sp. CCAP 1310/34
TTGTGCGCGTCTGCCTCGATGGTCCACCCCAGCTTAGGCAGTCCTTCTCGCACTTCATCCCCGTAGTTGGACCAACACATGAAGAAATCCTCTTGATAAGAGAGGAATGCCTATATGTGCCGCATCCCCTCGAGGGTTACGCTCAGTCGTAGCTTCGCCGCCAAGGATTAAATCTCGTTCCTCATTCCGCGGTTTTTTTTCGCGAATAGCTGGGCCACGGCGTTCAACGGGCAGTTGCCGCCACCCGCGGTGATGAAGGGCGTCCCGGCGCCTAACCCATCTACGGGCTGTACCCCGCGAAGAAGAGCTCCCGTGAAGTAGTCTTTGCTAAGTTCCTTGACTAATAGTTCCTTTTCCGTCTGCACCCAACGTATCGGAAAGGAATTCGCTTTTTTTACATTGAATCCGTTAGTTCCTGCAGGTTGGAACACACTGACTGGAAATCAGAGAAGAAACCTCCACAGCAGGACCAAGGTCCGATTCGTTCGGTGGATAAACTGTTCGATACAGAGACTGAATATGAGTTACTTTTGGTTCACACGACCGACTCAAACTGTGTGCCGGAATTTTAAAAAATTAAGGGGGATATCCATTATTGGGCGTGCCACGGCAGCGCCGTGACCTGCCATGGCACTGCCACGGCAGTGCCGTTGCACGCCCAATAATGGAAATGGAAAAAAAACACCGAAAATGAGTTCGAAATTATTTTCAACAGAAACGGAAATGTATGGACGAAAAAACTTCCGTGAAGTTGTGGAGAACAAAACACCTGGTGTAGCTAGGTGTTGTTCTCCAAAACCACAGGAAAAACGCAGGAAAACTGCTGCTGTAGAAAAGTGAGTAAACCTGGGAGCAAAATATCCTCAACGCCCCGGGGGTGGTAGCCGCCGTGGGTTGTTGCTCCGATTGTAATTTAAATTTATTAAAGTTGGGGAAGGCAGCAAAACATGTGACGTGCAATTAGCGACAAAACGCAAACGCAGGAGGGAGGTCGGAGCAAGCGAGAGAACACCAGGAGGGAGGCAGGAAGGTAAGGAATTGTACCCCCCTGCGCCACTCAAGGAGGGGATTTCGATACGGGCAACAGCAGCGATAGCGCGCGAAGAGTCAATCTCTGGCTTCCGCCCCCTCTGTTCTCAGGGAGTGTTGCTCCATGTTACACGGATGCTTGCAACTGCTGTGGATGCTCTAACCCGGTGTGCACGACAGGGCTCCAACGACGCCTGCTACCTCTAGCAACACAGCGCACGGTGTTGACTCGTGGCCTTTCTTTGGTGGAAGAAATGAGTGGCGTCGTAGATAAGGCTTAACCACGACACACACCCCCACTGTAAGGGCCGCCGTGGCCCTCGGATATCGGCGTTTCACTGCGCCAACCGGATGGATTTTACCCGCCACCGACTCCAACGACACTCGCTACCTCTAGCGACACAGCACACATAGTTTGGTGTCGATTCGTCGCCTTTGGTTGAAGAAATGAGTGGTGTCGTATGTAAGGCTTAACTACGACACCACTCTCGGAGCGGCCGGACTCCTGCGGGTGACGGTATCTCCGCAGCCACCGGGCCGATGCAGCCGAGCAGCTTCCGTGATAGCTGAAAGTCATGGCTTTCCGAAACACTCGGTTTTACCGTCATTGAAACTCTGTGCGCTGAGATGCGGGTAGTGTCGTATCTAATCTTATCTACGACACCATCCCCAGGGGTACCGTGGCCCTCGGATGTAGGCGTTCCACCTATAACCCACCGGATGAAATTCACCCGCCACCGACTCCAACGACGCCCGCTACCTCTAGCAACACAGCGCAAATGGTTTGGCGTCGAGTCGTGGCCTTTGGTCGGAGAAGTGAGTGGTATCGTAGTTAAGCGCTTCACTACGACACCACCCTCGGGGCGGCCGGACCCCAGTGGGTGATCGTATCCCCGCAACCACCGGGCTGATCTAGCCAAGTAACGGCTTGCACGATAGCTGAGGATGGTGTGAACCCATTCGAGTCAGTTTTACGTTGATTCACGCTCTGTGCACCGAGATGCGGTTGATGTCGTAGTTAACCTTATCGACGACACCACCCTGCGGCACCACCGTTAACCCGTGGGTAAGCATATCTCGGCTGACACAGGTCCGATTGAGGCCATTGACTCCTCTAACGATAGCTGCGGGTCGTGGCAAAGTAGCGTGAGTAGTTCTGGGCTGCTGTGCGCCCATTGGGTCGACGTAGACCACGTTTGGAGGTTTATACCGAGCTCACGATACTGCTGTGCCCCTTCCTGAGTCTGTAACTCCAGAACCACCGAGTCGAATGAGATGTCAAAGTACTTGCGCGATTGCTGCGGGTCGTGGCTACCTAACGAAGTCAGTTTTACGACGATTGATAGGCTTAGGCCCATTATGCGGGCATAGCTTTTAGCATAAATGGCCCTTTTGAGCATAAGAAAAAGCATAATAACTAAAAAGGAGCAATGCTCGAGCATATTTCAGCCCCGAAGGAGCATATATGCACGCGCGACGAGCANACACAGCAGCACACTATTGTGCTTTGTGGTGCTGGAGTCTACATGTGCAAAATATTTTTAATACAACACTAGACTAGTCTACCCGAGTGTACTTTTGTTTTAGTACTCGTCCATGCTATTTTAAATGTGCTGCTGCTGATTGCCGTTGTTTATTGTTTGTATATTTCAACAGTGGATCAACCAGTGTAGCACAGAAGGGACGTCTGACTTCACGGTGTTTTTTTTCCTTCGCTTTGTGTTTCGCGGCTCACGCTGTCATATAGGAGTATATTGCCGTGCCGCTGCTCTGTTTTTATACGTTTGTTCGCTGATGACGCTGTTGCCAAGTGCTAGATAGTACCAAAACGAAATGGCCAACACTAAACTCCGGGACTGACGTTGTTGAACACGACTTTGCTCGAACGCACGGTTATCTTTCGCCTTTACAGGCGTCTCTGGATAATTTCCGAGAGTACTCTGACTTGCTCGGAGGCAGCTACGGCAGCAAGCTTCCTCCCAAAGAACAGGCGACGCAGTTCATGGCAGTCGAGGCGTGCCTGTCTGCCGGGGTCCCTCTCAACGCCCTCGAGAATTCACTGATGAAGGATTTCCTACACCACTTGGGGGCGAGGCTGCCGGGAGCACGGCACCTTGCCAACTACATCCCTTTCATCGAGAAAAAGGAGGTGAGGCCGAGCCGTCTTGAATACGGGGTTGCCTTGGATCGTCGATATGACCGCAACGAGTTTGTGTCTGTGTTTATTTTGCAAGTTTGTAACTTACCCGCCTCTTGGAATCAACGCGTGAAAAATGTTGTCCCTTACCACTCGTGCAATCGTCGAACGGCCCGACTCCCAATGTGTCCCCTGCACGACAGAAGCAGCGGATTCTCGACGAGGTTGGGGACTCCCGGTATGCGATCACATTCGACGAGACGCCGTACCGCGCTGCGTGCTTCGGGATTGGTATCCGTTTCGTCAACAAGGAAGGACAGGTACTAGGTTGTGCCGTGATGTAGATGGTTCAATTCGCGTAGGGAGGTGATACGTGCTTTTCAGCTGGAGGGTAGGGTACCGTACGAATGGTTCGTGAAAAAGTCATGCACAAGGTCGCTTTGTTTCAAACCTCTCTTCTGATTCGTCTCTTTCTCCTTCCCCCGCCCTCCCTGCCTCTCTCTCTTTCGCTTTCTTTCTCGTTCTTCATGCCTTTTTGCCGGCAGATCACCCAGCGAGTGCTTAACTTGAGCATGCTGAGCAAGTCCATGGACTTCAAGGCCATCCACGGCGAAGTCATGAAGATCACGGTGGACGAGTACAAAATAGACCGCAGCAAGTGCGTCGGTTTCATGCTCGACGGATGCGGCGCCAACATGAAGGCCCTGGACACGCTGCTGCTGAACTTCCCGAACGCTGTCGGCGTTCGGTGCTTCTCCCACCTCCTCAACAACTGTGGCAACGAGCTGAGCTCGGAGGAGACCGACAAATTCGCTGGCCACTTGCACGTACTCCTGGCCCATAGCCACAACGCTAGAGACTTGTGGTTGCAGGAGACGAAGGTGTCGCCTCCGAAACCCGTTTCTCACCGCTGGAGCTCGCGTTACGTGCGGAACAACGCCTTGGTGCTGAACTGGCAGCAGATGAAGACCTTCGTCGACAAGTTCACCTCGACCGAAGAGTCCAGGTCCAAGTCGGCCGCTGCGATGAGGGAGGAGCTCGGGCGTGTTCGGCCGGATGGTGTCCACCAGGAGCTCATCTTGCAGCTGGGATTCGCGGTAACTGTGGACGTCGGGATCCACCTGGTCCGTGCCACCCATCTACTCGAGGGAGACGGATTCCTGGTAAGCACTTACCCCAGAGGCCCTTATATTTCGCACCTACCTTTCGTAGGTGTGGTCATTCGGTGTTCGTCATCTGCCGCTATATGTTATTGATGTGTTCCCTTCCCGTACCGTCACCCCTTGCCACCGATAGCTACCTGAGGCGTACGATGCCATCGTGAGTGTGCGCAAAGGTCTGGCCCTGACCTTGGACAGCAACGTCCCTCCGCGGTTTGAGGACAAGGTGAACATGCCTAACGTGAACGCGCTCGTGAGGGAGTACTCCAACAGCGTGAACGCCAACGTGAGTATTTCGGGAGTCCGTTTGTGGAAGTTGCTTGTGCGACCAGAAATTGTTGAGCTGTGTTCGATGACGCCCCCTCCATGATCACAACACACAACCATCACGTCACCTCCTCCTATTGACGCCCACTTCGTGTGTTTGTACTGTTCATGGGTTGCAGGAGTCGGTCAAGAAGTGGCTGAGGGAGAAGGCACTCTTCGACATGCATGCCGTCCGGCAGTACGTGTTTGACAGGATCGGGGACCACCCAGAAGCCAAGGAACGCAATGCTATTCGGGTCTTCAAGGCCGCGAGAATCCTGAACTTTAGGGTCGTGACGGGGCACGGAGTGGAGGAGTCGGACGTACACGTCCTAGCAGAAGTATTTCCGTTCGTGACAACGGCCATGGTCCATGAGCTCGTAGTAGAAAAGGATCTCTACAGCACCGCGGCGGCTGGCACGGACTCGGGGTGTGATTTGTGGGCTTTCTGGCATGACAACAGGCCTGAACTCCCTGCTTGGTACAATGTAGCCAAGGACGTAGCTTTGATCCAACCCTCTTCCGCTTTCATGGAACGGGTGTTTTCTCTGCTTCGTGCTTGCATGGACGAGCGGCAGGAGCAGTGCCTCAGCGACCGGATTACGGCATCAACCCTTCTCAAGTACAACAGGGCTTCCAGTGCTAGAAGCTAGAAGGCATTCTTTCATCGTTGCTAAAAGTGCTGCTGACTTTGCCTGCAGCTGCTTATGTAGCGCCGCTTCTTCCCTTCGGTGGCTCGACTGTTTTTGTCTCTCCCTGTTTAGTTTTTAGGTGAGCGCAGCTCGTGTATCTGCTTTTGTATTGGGGAGAAGCTTTCGAAAGAGGGCGTCAAAGTGTGCTGTTTGCCACTTAAATGTCAGGAGTCGAGAGTTTTCGACATTCGAAACGAAGAGCATGATGATGAGGATGATGAAGAGCATTCACAGGTCTAATAGTGTATTGCAAGCTAACGGCCGCTCTTGCCGTTTGCCCATTTTTTTGGAGGAAAAACAGTCAATTTCAGCCAATGTACCCAGCAAAAGACAACAACAGAACACCTCCGGCTTCGAAGAGAAGATTGGGCGAGGCATAACTACCTAAAACAAGCAGGATAGCGAGCATGAAGTATCGAATTGAGGCACATGACCACCAGAAAAAAAAGCATAGCTAGAGCATAGGTCAGGGCATATTTGCAAAAAAAACGCATAATCGTGGGCATATTTGACTTGTTTCAGGAGCATAAAATAAGAAAAAAAAAAGCATAATGGGCCTAAGCCTAACGATTGAAGCCCTGCGGGCTGAGATATGGCCTGATACCTGAGGGACCCTCCCCGTGATGCTGCGGAACCCCCATTTCCGACTATATCTCCGCAACCACGTAGCGGATTGAGCTGAACAAAAGCTTGAGTGATAGCTACGGGCGATGGTATTCTAACGAAACTACTTGGAGGTTTTCTAGAGCCCCGCTGGCTGAGATAAGATCGGATACGTGAGGGGACCCTGCCTATGATGCTGCGGAACCCCCGTATCAAGAATATCTCCGCATCGTAGCCGATTGGGTTGAAACATAGCTTGTGTGATAGCCTAGGACCGTGGCGTGGCAACGAACCTGATTTGACGCTCATTGGAAGCCCATGGGCTGAGAAATGGCAGCCTACTCCTAGGGATCCAGGCCGTGCTGCTGCGGAACCCCGTTTCTCGATGATATCTTCCCAACCGCGTGGCCCCTGGAGTTGAAACAAAGCTTGCGTGATAGCTTAGAGCCGTGGCGTTCCAACACACCTAGTCTGACGCCATCTGGAGCCCTCTGAGCTTAGATCCGGTTGGTGTCGTACTTAAGGATTTACGACACCGTTGTTGTATTTAGCATTACCGAAAAAAACGCTCGCTCTGTACCACTTTCTGCTTCGTGTCCTTTGCTTGCTGTGTTTGGACCCGCGTGAGACGCGTTGGGAACATTCCATGCTATAGACACTTAGTTGCTGCGAGTACAACGGGATCGCTACCACCCTCCCGAAATTTATGGGCACCCCTCGCAGCTTTCGGCACTCCTCCAAACAGACATTTGATCGAGACAGCGCCGAATGAGAATACCCTTAGTCCGTTTTGAGTGCAGGTCCCTGAAGTGGTGAATAACCGTTCACTAACGGAGGTAAGTTCGCTCTTGTTGCAATGTGGCAAGGAATGGCCAAGCGTGTTGACGTTGGTCGGCCTTGCTAGGGTGAAAGGTGAGAGTGAGCTTCAGGGGCTCGCTTCCGCCCTCCGGCTGGTCACAGCAGACGGAGGGTCTTTTCGTTGTGAAGATCTTGAGACCTCTAGGACGTAGTTCCTACGGTCACGGATCTATTCGGTTGTATGTGCGTCCCTACTACTTATTGTACTGAGAAGATGTATCCTGGTTTCCACACGGCCCCCCTTTTGTTCGCCGAAAATCCATCTTTATGAAAAGATGTTTTTTTGGCGCTCATTCTCGAGTGAATGAGGGAATTGAAGTGGAATTGGATTTAGGTTACTCCTGGTTGTATAACACAGCTCGCGAGTTTGATTGTTGAGAAAACACGCGTGACGTTACAACGAGGGGACCCGAACATACCCGAGACTCATACGCCACACGAATAGGGAAACAAACTTCCCGGCTATTTTTTACTTTTGAACAAGGATTTTACTGAACGAAGTAGTAAACATCGAACGACCTACAGGAGGATCTATTCCATAGTTCGCGTACCGATCAGCACAAATCCGTGTTGATTGGAGATAGCGACTCTTTGAAAATCAAACACGGTGAATTGGCCCATCGAGTGTGCTGGTGGAGGAGCCCACATAAACATACCGGTGCCTGCTGGAAACCAAGCCAGAATGGCTGTGTGTTTTGTTATGGCGCCCAGGCTATGATACTGCGACATGCAGAAAATATTGGGCGACTGCTCACGTTCGTCGCGGCGACTCCATGGTTTGTAAGGGGGCGGGAAGGAATATGGACCAACATAACACTAGGTGGGCTGGGTGAGTGAGGCAACGCACACACTATACCATCAAAGGAGCCAATGCACTGCTGAATGTTTGCAGATGTAAGAACCTACCATGGTGTTCGGCATGACACAGCCACCATCATGCCATGGGTCGGCAACCGTTAAAGTTCTCTACGATTGACCGATGCTTCGCGATGCAAAAAGCTCATTAGGGGAAAGAATCTAGTCTCATTCCGCGGGACCTACCCAAATCCCGAATCCTTGTTACTTCTACTCCG
Source organism: Ectocarpus sp. CCAP 1310/34 (assembly GCA_902602495.3). Taxonomy (NCBI): domain Eukaryota; class Phaeophyceae; order Ectocarpales; family Ectocarpaceae; genus Ectocarpus; species Ectocarpus sp. CCAP 1310/34. The sequence continues at coordinate 12,933 of CACKRE030002908.1, forward strand.
GCCCCTGATTCTTCGACCTGATACTTCCGCCACAAGTAGGGGACATCAGACAGGGCCCGCCGACAGATACGAATAACAATTCGATTCGAGGGATCACTTCACTCTGCTGGGGACTCTCGTTAAACATCTACGGCAACGCTTTCGAAACGCCTTCTGGGACAAAACGTCTGAGCGCAACACACAGCGTTCATCTGTTTCGCAAGCCTGTTCACGCCGGTCGCAAGCAAGAAACAATTCCTAGCCGCCGCCACGAACGAACAAGAAGCAAACCCTGACATTCGGAACAAAATACGAAGCCCTACGTCTTCCACAACTAACTACATTGATTCCGTTCCTCGCTGAGCGCAAGTACCGACGAAAGGACTTGGTCGTAAAAAGTCAGTCAATCAGCGGCAGGCCACCAGCATCCACGACAAAGCTTTCGCGTGGCATTTCGAGAGGTAGGACGTAAAACACCAGAGCACCCGCCAGGTAAAAAAACCGCATCACCACCGGTTCGATCCATGATTCCCACGGCATTGTTGCGGTTCTTTCCGCTTCGGCCGAGCCCACACGGAGAACCGTCTCGTCAAAGCGGCCGACGCCATCTTTCCCGTGCAACCCCGCCGCGTCAACTTTTGTAACACAACAGATGATCGTCGCTACGTCACTTCAACAACACGCGGGCTTACAACACAGCCGTTGGACCTCCGTGTAATTCACGCCGCGTTTCTGTCGTCAACGCAGTCTTGATACTGTAAAACTCGAAACGCAACGCAGCCTTCTTGACGTAAAACTCTGTGCAAGCACGAAACGCTTTCTCTATTGCGTTGTGTTCATGCATGCAAGGCGCCGAAAGTACAGGGCATGGCCGCCGGGCCGGTGACGAGGCGGGGCGTCTTTCACTCATCATCGTCATCGTCTCGTCAACTGCAATCCTTCATGCATCATCACCTCACCATCATAGTCAGCTTGACAATCCTTCATTCATGATGATAATCATCGTCAACCCTTCATACCATCATAGTCAGCTACAATCACTCACTCTACGTCCTTCTGTGGGTGGGCCTTGTCCGGCTGCCCCCTGTTGCTGAGGAGACGGTTTACCGCGTGCAGGTAGGCCTCGGCAGACGCATGGATCACGTCCGTGTCCGCCGCCTTCCCGATGTACTCTCGCTTCGACAGCTCGTCTTGAACACGCACGGTCACCTCTCCTAGAGCATCGATCCCGGCGGTCACGCTGGTCTCGCAAATGGTCATCACAGCAAACACACAGAACGGGCCAGCAGTTTGGGAATAAGAATTTCGTTAAGAAACAGAGGATCAAATCTTGACGAAAAATAAGGCAAAACGGAAACGAAAGACAGCTCAGCGGTGCATCCTACACTAACTAACTCTACAAAACAAGCTGTGCTCGATAGCAGTGGCTACGACGAGTAAGAAACTCAGCCTCGAACCGATGATGACGTTTCTTATCTCTACGTCCGTTCAGTAACAGCACCAGACGACCACGTGAGGACGAGGAAGAAAGACGTGACTGATTCCGGAAACAGGGACCACAACACGCCTCCATCGTTCAAAACTTTGGTCCAGACAAAGGTACCATATGCGAGACGAAAATCGGCAGGGACCACAAGTCGGCAAAAACACAGAGTCGCACGACTGAGCCAGGGCTGATGAGCGATAGGTGAGAGCGACAAGGAGTGGATCAATCCCACGATGTGGAAGTAGTGGGGATTGCGTATATCCCCGTGTAAACACGATCATGCTTGGTTAAGATCATCACAAAACGCCGACGCACGCAGAAAATAAATATGTGTGTGTAATGCTCCCTGGCGCCAGTCCGCACACCTTTATATTACGTGAATAAATTGACGTGCAGTTTGTCTGGGGTCACAGGAGGAAGGCACATTGGGATATCGAAGGTGCGGTGTCTTCCCACCTGTCGCTAAGGACCTAAGGTTGCTCGCCCGGCCCACAAAGGACTACGATGCATGCCTCGTTAGCAGCCACGAACTCGGCCCCACGCGCCCTTTTTTCTGTCTTTAATCCGTAGAGAAGCTTAGCCTCCCTCATGACGCCCCCTTCACGGGGGATGATGACCTACAGAAACATGTTTTGTTTTCAGCCGCACTCTCATCGTTCAGCCGGTTACCGCGCTGTCAGTGCCAACAAAAGAGACACACACAAGTTTGACCTCCATCAAGAATTTCCTGTCTTCAGCCGCACTGAGGCTGACGTATTCTCATTGGTCAGACAGATAGCGCGCGGTCGATGCTAACACTAAGAAACATACGTGCGACACACGCAACTCGAGACGTGCCAGCGCCAAGGAAGGCCACTCTTCCCACCTTGCCACCGAGTACTCCAACAGCTTCGTGCTCTTGGTCCCCACGATGTCGTCGATGGCCTTGTAGGCCGCGTCCACTGGACCGGTGCCGATGGCGGCAACACACCCCTCCTTCTCCAGGTCAGTGTCGTACAGAGTCAACGTTGCCGTCGGCTTGTTGGTGGTTCCGGCCGCCACCTGAAAAAAACGCCAAACGGGGGGGGGGGGGGGGGGGGGGGGGGGGGGGGNGGGGGGGGGGGGGGGGGGGGGGGGGGGGGGGGGGGGGGGGGGGGGGCGACGAGGGATGAGGGAACGTAATGCATGTACAACTGTATTCTTATGAGCGTATGCTGTCTTCCACTTCACGAGGCCGGCGCCGAAGGTGGAGGTGCTTGTATTTGTATAAGACCATCAAAACAACCTATGCCTGTTGTTGTTGCCGTTGTCGTTTCCATCGTCGTCGTCATTGCTCCTATCGCATTCATTCGCCTGGTTGTCGCTGCCGTTTTCCGGAGGGGGGGCGGGGGGGCGCAGAGTGGAGATCCTACCCGGGACAGACAGCAGCCACATCGTTATCAACCCGACCAGCTAACAACCAGCGGCAGGCAGGGAGAGCATTTCCCCTACAGCGGCAGCTGCGGTCTAAGTCTGAAGCACCGATTTAAGAGAGTCAAGCTGGCTTGTCACGACTATGAGAAATGCATATATTGCAGAAAGAAAACCGGATAAAAGAGAGAAATACTGGCTTGTCACGACCCTCTTGAACCGTAGCCGCCTTCGTACAGCACAAGATAGGTCTTCCTCACCTGCATCCCGACCAGCTCGTAGCGCCTGATGTTCACGTCTCGGATCTCGTCGTTCACGATGGAGGCGAGGTCAAGGGAGGTGATTTCCTTCTTCTTGTCGGCAAGGTCCTTGAACCGCAGGAACGCGCGGTTCAGCTCGTCGTCCGTCAGCGAGTAGCCCGACTCCTGAAGGCAGGGGGCAGACCGAGTGGACAGGCAGGACCCGACAAAGGAGCACCAAGGAGAGGAGGAGGGCCAAGAGAAATTTCGGTCAGATTTTCCCACAATCGAGGGTGCACGCAGAAATATTTTTTCCAAGCCTAGGTACGGAGGGCCTGGAGGGGGGTGGGCTCTCTACAATGAAGTGAAAACTGAACATCCAAATAAACATAATTTTCCTAACAATCAACTTCTTAACCTTGCTCGAAAGCACTACGGTTTGACTTTCATTTTTGACTTCTGTTAAGTACGTGTCCTTTTCGCTTTTCTTCGCGCATCATCCGTGGCCATGCCAGCAAAAACAGAATCTTCTCATACTGTTGTAAGCTGTCGTTCGTCCAATTGGTTTGCGAGCGGTTCTAAGCACCACGAGCGCACGAAAGGTTTGGTCTGTCAAAGATGCAAACCATGCATTGTTGAGCTGACGTGCAAAACGACAGTTGAGGGGAAAAGACGCATCCGCATGGACAAGGGTGCGTGAAATGTTTGCATGGACTTGGGGGACGAGTGCGTTGGCTGGTTGGCGGGCTGTTGGCATGGAGGAGTGTCGTCGGCAGGGAGACCTGTTCCTTCGTGCACATGGAATGGCAGAAAATAGTTTGGTGAGGGGCCCGGTATGATAGGTCTCCTTACAGACGGCCATCCTCCGTTAGAACAGCCCGCCGACCAGCCAACGCACCCGTCGACAACTCCACGACAAGCATTGCTCGTACCCTCCTGCGTCTTTCTGTTGTTACCGTTACAGTATGCAAGTCAGCTCAGTAGGGGACGTTTTGCACCTTTTACAACAAAGCTGTTCTCGACACTCAACCGCTCGACCAACAATCAAACAACTACGACCTAAAAAAAACGAGGCCAGCCAAAGAAATTTCCTAGAACAAGGTGTTCGGTCCGGCCGACACCTGTCCCGACAATGGTCCCGACAATGGTCCCGGCAACACACCTGAAGGCGGGAGCGGAAGGCGTGCCTGCCAGAGTGCTTCCCGAGCACGAGAGACGTGTCCTGGTAGAGGCCGACCAGCTCAGCGTCCATGATCTCGTAGGTTTCCTTGTTTTTCAAGACACCATCCTGCGTGGCGTTGCAGTCAGCAAGAGGGATGCATACGGCGAGCAGAAAGCAGAAGTACTTCAGGGTCTAACGTTAAGCCTACAACCCGTAAGAATGGACAGAGGGGGGGAAGGGGGGGCATGGCAAAGCGTTGAAAACAGCAGCGTTCTACTTACAAAGTCTACAACCCGTAAGCATGGAGGGGGGGGATGGCATGGGCAGGTGTCAAAAATAGCAGCGGTGCGCCAAGCGAGTCGCGTTTGATGGGGCCAATCGACTTGGGGTCACGATAGCACCCTTGAGACCAACTAATTGTTGAAGCGAAGACCGTGAGAAAGAGACAGACAGACAGACAGACAGACAGACACACAGACACACAGACACACAGACAGGGAGCAAGCAGTCACAACCCTTCTCCTGGGATATGCTGCGACACGAGACACAGGCCATCATCACCATCATCGCGGGCGAGCGACAGCTTCTATAATAGGCTACGATACCGATAACCCTGGTATCCACCTGGTGAATCCCAGACTCGTGCGAGAAGGCGTTTGCTCCAACGATAGCCTTGTTCGCCTGCACCATCATGCCTGTCATGGAGGACACGAGCTTGGAAGACTTGACGATCTCCTTGGTGTTGATGTTGGTCAATGCCGTCTCCGACAGCACCGGGCGGTCGAAGGAAGGGTTGTAATAGGCCTGACCACCATCAGAAGCAGCGGGGGGGGGACACGGGACAGCGGTGGAACACAAGGGCAGAGTGTGGCGGGGCCGTGACGTTTGATAGTGTATGATTTGGCACAACGATGCAAAGACAGGTGAATGGGTGCGGGAATCATGCACGGCGACTGCTCGTTAGAGAACGTTTGTGCCTGAGTGGGGAAAGCGGAGAGACGTGATGCGGCGCCAATACATAAAAACAGAGGCTCTGCTGCGGCACGACTAATATGTAGGGGAAACGATCCTGGTCTTGGGCGTTCCGTTTCGTCAATCATGGCACAACATCAGGCGGCGAAACCAAAGGATGGACTCAAAAGCCTGGCTCCATGCTTTGCTGCACCATCAGACGGAGATTGAAGGGGGGATCCGCGCAATGTCTGTTGGGATTGGGGGTTAACACCCAGACCCCGATCCCGACCTCCGGAACACGAAACCCCTTCAGCGACTACCGCGTTAGGAGACGAGAGGGCAAATCCGAAACCGAAGAAACCTGCACTCGGGTCAACCAAACCTTGCGAACGTGCAGGGCCATGACGATCTCTTCCAACGCGGCGTTGCCTGCTCGCTCTCCGATCCCGTTGATCGTGCACTCCACCTGGGCAGAGGGACAGTACAAACGGATGATGCAAACGAGAAAAAAAGGGACAAAAACTTGGATGAGTGGAGAGAAAAACAAAAAGGTATCACGTGCGAAGCTGCGGACCAACACCGTCGACGACGGGGGGAGTTCCATACAGAACGCAAACTGAACAAAACAAATACGCCATACGGCCGCCATTGCTACAAGTACCAGCCGAGCGAGTTAGCCGTTTCGAACGGCCTACGTTGAAGCTTCTTCCTTCCTTTCCTTCCTGCCAAGCACGGCAGACAAGCCCCCGCTTCCGTTAAGAGTAGCCAACAAGCGCGGGTACGGTCACCCACGGACGGGCGTACCCACAAAGCAGAAAAACAACCCAAGTCGCAGAAAAACAAAAAAAAATGTGAAAGAAAAGAAATGTAAAATACTGTAGACACCTGGCGGGCTCCTCCTTCAATGGCGGACATGAAGTTGGCCACGGCCATGCCCAGGTCGTCGTGCCCGTGAACGGAGATGGTCACCTTGTCTACGCCCCTGGGAAGGAAAAGCGATTTCGGCCAACGGGTGAAACAAGCGAGCACTGGAACCGTCGGATCGGATCAACCTCGCTGTCACGGCGCCTGCAGAACTCGACTACAACCACCTCACAGACACCCGCCCGGCAAGACAAAAAGAAAACAACGGCTCCCGCCCCGAACCGAGAGCCGAAGAATCCAGACTTCTCACGACAAGATACCCCTGCAAGGAAAAACGGCCCCACCAATTCAATTCGTGGGCCTGTCCTTCGACGTCTCAAAACACGTCACGGCAACCATTTTTTTTTTTTTTGCAGTATTTGTGCACGGTTGTATCGTGCAGCCCTTAGAAGCCAAGCGATGATGTACAAGTGCAATATACAACATGGGATATAGCCAAAACGAGCCAGTCCTTTCTCCTTCGGTCTACAGCGGCTACTGCGTTGTATCCACCCTTTTCGCCGCCATATCACCCGCTACCTGACAGTCCCGCGTAGGTGATGCATCAGCCCCATGAATTCCTTGGGGGTGGTGTATCCAACCGTGTCGGGGACGTTGATGGTTGTCGCCCCGGCCTCAATCGCGACAGAGTAAACCTTGAACACGAAAAAAGGGGGGGGCGGGGACGGGGATCAACTAAATAAATGAAACTATCCCAGTTGTTGGTTTTGCACGACCACATGATAACCGATTCTTTACACGCGACGAATGGTTAAGGCCAAAACAATACAAAAAGATAAAAAAAATCCTCTCGAGATGAAAGGTCGGCGCGAGCAGTTCGTTTGGACGTAATCCCAGCTGTTCGCGAACGCGCACAGGCAGCACAAGCAGCCGAAGCGCATGCCTAGAGACAACCACGATCATAATCGCTGGCGCGAACAAGTGCTCCATTCTCGTCCTCAGCACGGGACGGATCATTCGATGCAAATTGCTGCAGCGGAACTGGTGGTCCCACCCAAAACCTTCTCGTCTATGGTATGCATTGTCGAATTTTCGACCAATCGGTTGGGGGCAAGTACGCAGAATGTACATATGGAAATCTAACCCAAAAACTTTGACCAGGCAAGAAAAGTGTCCAAGCAACCCCAAAAACATGTATTGGTTGAAGAAAGCGTCGAGGCAACTCCCAAGACTCGGTGTCAGTTGAGTTCAAGCGTCCAAGCGACCGCAACAATCGGCATCAGAAAGTGTGCAAGCAACTCGACAACTCCGCATCAGATGATTGATAAAGTTACCGAGCACGTGCAACAATGATCAGCCAAACGCCAAAGGAAAGCCGCACCTCAGAAAGGAAGTCGTAGTCGGAGCGAAGCGCGTCTTCGGCGCTGAACTCGACGTCATCCACGTGCGAGCGGGCGTGCGTCACCATCTCCCGCGTGATCTCCAGGACCTGCCGTGAAAAAGCGATATCGGTTCAGCACCAGGGGCGCTGTACATACCTCCGTCCACGCGGCAATCGTTTTGCGGCAGAGGTTGAGAGTGTCTCGCAACAGCCCGCATAACGAAAGAGCCGTGAGCACCCCCTTTCTACCCGATGGTAGATTGTATCAAAAAAAAGCTAACATTACGCCTAGGCGACAAAATGTTTCATGAAGCAGCAACCCATTTGCCGTACGTGCTGCACAGGGGCGGAGTCGAAACCGGGAACTGGGTCAGCATAGCAACCAACTACCGTGTATGACACAAGATAACACACACCCTTGACCAATTTTCGAAGTTCGATTTCTCAACTGCAGGAACAGTCACAGCGCCGAAAACGGCGGCGTTGAAACTGTCTCGTCGAGAGCTTTTCGACAATGTATCGTTTCGTTTATGCATCCTCTTCGCCGTGGAGTAAATCGAGCTTTGAAAATCGGTCCAGGGGGTGTGTTATCTTGTGTCATAAACGGTATGAGGAGCCAGTGAGAAGGGGAATGTCGACAATGTCTCTCTGAATGCCTCCGTAAGCGTATCGAGCAAGCATGAGGAGCCAAGGTCACGGGAAAAGTATATGTGGACAGTGTCTCTCTGTCAGCGTCGTCACCCTCTCCGTCGTATTGATACCGTGGAAAACCCAGCGTACAACAGGCACGTACCGAACCAACAACCAACCACGCAGCTACACCTAACCCCCGGCTCTGACCAATCTGGACTGCCACTCATGGCATAAGACTGAATGCAGATGCTAAACATGTTCTTTTGGGTTGGTTTCAAATCGCTGGGCTGTTCAAGCCGAAAATATTTGAGTATTGTGAGCTGTTGACACACCGCAGCTGGCAGCCAGCTGTGAGTTGGTCCTGCCTGCTACATTTTCATCTTGCATCACCCCTTGATGACATTGCGTTGTCACGAGCCCACTCTATAGGGATTCCTTGTATGGAGTCATCGACATTTTCACCTGCTCCCTGGACTTCTTGAGCTTGTGCTTCATGTGGATGTCCGATGTAGCGATGAAGGTGTGGATGCGGGGGAACCGAGCTGGCGCCACCGCGTTCGCGCACACCTGGTGTCCCAAGCAGAAAGGTGGCAACTAAAGTCATTATTTTGAGGTGCCCATCAACACCTTCTCACGCGGACTGATCGTGGCGTCTGACAGGACAAGCCAGAAAGGCTCGACCACCCAAAAGCTATCCGCCCGGACACTTCACAGAAAGAGTCAAAACTCGGGAATTCGCAAGGAAGCAGGACACCCGTCAAGGAGCTTTCGCGAGACAAAAAAAAATATGGTACGAACTTCCGAGAAAAGGAGAAGGCAACAAGAAAAAACGATCTCCCCCAAAGCCTTTCGATGTCCGGCATCTAACTGCTTGCTGCAAGCAATCGCCAAGTCCGTACACAAGTGCGCACTTCAGATTGAGTTTAAGTCAACCTCAAGGGACACACAACAAGGAACTACCAGTACACCACAGCTGCGGAAAGATGAGCCTCGCGACACAACCGCAATACTGCAGGCGAACGCACAGGTATATGCGGTCGATGTATACTTGTAAAGCTCGACTGCTCTACCATCAACAAGAGGCTCTCAATGCCGAAAACGGCGGAAACTTAAGGGTCTTGTCGTGGGTCGAGCTTGGCAAAAATCCTCACCGTCATAAGTGTGGAGCAATCCACCCCTTTAACCGATCGATCTCGCAACGCCAGTGGGTTCTGCCGGCTTTTCGACGGAAAACGAGCACCTCACAGGGACAGCCAAGCTCAAAAATTAACATGCGGCCACAAGCGACATAGCGCACTAGACGAGGACGGACAAACACCGACGGGCTTTGCTATGCATAGACCGCTTCGCCTAGAACCAACCATACCAAGCACTCACGTCGATGTCTTTCCTTAGGGCCCTCGCCAGGCCGCAAATAATTGGAGGGTTGTCGCCCTGGCCGACCACTGTAGCGATCTCCTGCACCGCCTGTCTCGACGACAATATACGCGACACGTTTACGGGTTTCCGCCATTGCGGCGCCGTTCACAAGAGGTGGGGTCGGTAAGCGGCAGAACGGGTAGGCGGCGGATGTTGGCGAGAACTCTTACAAGGTGGTCCATACACGTAAACGACGCTGGAACGCTGGTTGCCCTGCCGTTATGCCAGGCTTGCGCGTGCGTGCGTCGGGCAAATACCGAACGCTAATCCTTCGGCACATGCACTAGCCCCGCGGAGGGCTGACTCCTCGACTCCACACGCGTGTCGGTCCATATCGAATGATGGCGAGGCCACTGACGCCCTGGAAACGTCAAACAGCTACCACGCCGAGCACCATCCCTGCCCCCTTGACACATGAGCAGCGAGCGCCGTACACCCGCTGCGGCGCCGTAGATTGTAGATTGAGAGTTCCGCCTCACACCGTGCACTTTTCCGCACCTCGAAGTCGCCTTGCGATGCGATAGGAAACCCTGCCTCGATGATATCCACTCCAAGCTTGCTCAGCTGCTTTGCCACCTGCGCGTATTCCACACAAAGCCAAGCAATAACACCGGGAAATTACAGACGCAAGCGGTCACCCCCTTCTCTCAACAAAACGGAACCTCTTGGCATCGTGCAGTAAGGTTGCCGTGACATGCTCTCAAGCGCACGCGCAGCACCGCCCTCGGTACACGCAATGGTACTCGTTGTCCAATGCCCCCCCCCCCGCCTCCCATACACACGTTCTTCCCCTGATGCCGCCCTCTGTTTCGTGCCTTCTCTTACCATGAGCTTCTCTTCCCTTGTCATGGTGCAGCCTGGACTCTGCTCCCCATCCCTCAGGGTGGTGTCGAAGACTTTCACTCGGGTGGGATCGCGCCCGGTTTCTGCGGGAAAACAATCGACCGCATGCGGGCCATCAGGTCAAGGTAAACCACGACTTACACACCATACTGCAACGCCCCGTTAAACTCTATTTCTCATCTGTGCTGGAGTTTGTTGAAGTACTACCGCTGTCACGATGAACCGCGCACAAAGGCCGCTGCCGCAAACGTGGCTATTCTTTGATGCTCCTACTGCTGCTTCTTCGCCTCCTTCTACTCATCCAAGGAAACCAAAGAGCATCGCTTGCGGAGGCCCGAAGCCGAGAGAAACAGACGCACAAAATCAACCCCACGAAAGAGCATCCTGCCGTGAAGCAAGCATGCACACACAAACAGAGAACGCCTCTCGTGCGCGGTGCCGGACCATCTGAGTGTGAGAGCTGCCAACAGCTCGAAACGCAGCAGTAGTTGTTATCATCATCGCCGGTACCGGACAACTACAACGCTTCCATGCCCCTTCCCTCGAACCGCCCACCGAATCCCCTCTACCCACCGATGTCATGTCGACTAGGCTGGACGTTTACTCGCGCCGGCGGCGGGGGGCCCTCTCCCTTTCCGGACTGCTGTTGCTGCTGCTGCTGCTTGATCTCGGCCGTGGCTGTTCCCGGGTCGGTCGCCACCATGCGCACGGCGGCGCTGGCGACACGCTGCCGCCGACCAGCGTAGTTAGTCACCCAAGGGTTAGACCACGCTTGCTGCCGCCCCGCCTCTAGTGTGGGTTGTGCGGAAACAAAAGCTGCGGCCGCCGCCTGTTCGTATCGGTTCCAAGCGGAGAGGGGGAGAGGGGCTCTGAATGATCGTGCACGAAATATCGCTGCGAGAATGATCTCCAGGGAGGGAGGAGGGGGGTGGTACCGACAATCGTGCATGGTTGAAATCTCCAAACTGTTCATTCTCGCATCCCCACAAAGCAGTGACTGCGCCAAATACAGCAGTTTGCACAGCAGTTGGGCAGGCGAAACAATCACTTGCGCCTTTTGTACTTTTGTTTACATGCAAGACAGGCGGCTTTGAATCAAAGGGATCTCAACAGACCGTGGGAGGATCTCAATAGACCGTGGCAGGGACTGGACGCGTGAACGACCGCTCTAACCGAGTGCCGGTGAGACAAACCCATTCGCACGGAAGTGGTGCAAAACTCCAGAGAGGCGGCGAGAAGAGGGCGGGGAGTGGAAAGGCAACGAGTGTCGCAGCATGGCGATTAACAAGTGTGGCTTGTTGTAAGCATGTTTCTGCAGAACAAGCAAAAAGGAGAACCGGGATGACTCGATTCGGTCGGAATCCCGCAAAAACAAGAATGTGCCGAACGGGTAGACTTCCTGTAATCGAACGCACTACTTGCCGCCCATCTTGGATCTTAGAGCTGTGCGGGCGGAGGCGCCACGTTTCAAACTTCGTGTTTCTTTGAAACGCGTAAACTGGTGTAGGTGTCTCAAGGAAATCTTTTGCATAGTTCTGAAAACTACATACATCCACAGCCTCTCAAGGTAAACACACGCACAATCACAAAAAAGAGAAACACCAGCAAGCACACGGCTGTTCCGCGAGACCGGGGGAGCGGTTTGTGGCAAATCAATCCGGCCAGGGACTTGGAGACTTGCAGGGGCAGGACTTTCTCTGCGGGCGAAGGGCGCACAAGATACAGAAATATGTTACCTGTGCATAGCCGCAAGAGCATGCGTTCCTGCTAACAACGCGGCCAGTGCTCGAATACCTTCGTGGCTACGTGATTGTGGTCATTGCACTTGCCGAGTGGAAGGTCAAACGTGCAGGACCGTCGAGCTCGAGCTTCCCGCTCGCGGTTGGCCCAACCAACATGCACACTCCGCTACCAAAAGGAGAATTTGGTATTTGGTGGAATCTCGCACCACAAGGAACGGTGCGCAGAGTACCGGTGTAGGCAGCGCTGTAAGCAAACCGAGCTCCGATCTGTACCTTCGACACCTTCCTCTAGCCCGTCAAGCCGGATTGTTTTGGGGCTGTTAGCGCCCTTCACACGGCTCAAATACGCGAAGGTAGGTATCATAGATACCGCCAACCAACGTGTGGTGGAGCCTCCAAGGGATGTGTGTGTGTGAGGTGTATACAACAAGCGGCGTAAAGAGAGGGCATGTTTACTAGGCGACGTAGGGCATGCACAGAACGCTCACCTTCCCGTTGCGTACAGGCATCGCAGCAGCGGCGGCGGCGGTGGAAGTGGCAGCAACGACGCAGCTGCAGCAAGCGGCCCTTCCCATGAATCCTCTCATCGTTGGCACACGAAATGTACGGGCAGCGGGGCAGCAGCAGACCCGCGACTTGAAACTTGACTTGAAACACACCGCTTGGTTCGGATTTGCCCTGGAGCTGTGCGGAATGCAGCAGGGGACTGACTGCTTGGTTTGCGTCAACAAGAGCTCAACAATAGATATCGGCCGAAAGCGTACGTCGGACTTTGACCCCCCCCAACCCGTCTCTCCTTGCTTGTGTGTACGGGTACCCTCAGCTGCACTCGTCGCTCACGCGAGTGGCTAAGCAAGGCAACCCACCACCTCCTGGTCGGCCTAGCGTGCATACGCCATTTATCAATCTGCGTATCCCCCTGGGTCGCTTGTGTGTTTTTGCGTGTGCGACGTGACGGACAACCCGCGTGACCTAGGGAAGGAAGGAGGCAGAGGCTGTGCTTTCCCGGGCATCTCAGATCCGGTTGTCATCCAGGCACGCTCCTTCAGGTTCCCAATCAGGACAGAGAAGTGGGGAGGCGAAGGAACTCGAGCGCATCGGAGAAGCAGAGAGAGAGAGAGAGAGAGAGAGAGAGAGAAAGGGAGATGGAGAGCGAGGAGAGAAGGGCCTCTGTTAGCGACCGGCCCGGCGTCAAGCAGAGGTATGAACATTTGGGTACGAAGAAGTTGGCGGGTAGCTTTGACCCCACTCACACCAGTAGAGCTCGCGTAAGTCAGCCTGGATATGTCGAAGAGGTGGGTGTTGGCGCAGCAGTACCAGGGCGTCCGCTTACGGCTTTGGGGTCAGGGAAATTGCCAGCAGAGCGGTTACCTTTTCGCCACTTCTGCGCAACAATCCTCGCCTCCTCAACACAAAACACATACCAGCTCACCTTTCTTCTCCAAGCCGTCATAAATAAGGCAGATTCATTCCAGTAGGGACCATCGAGCCGTCATCTCTGTGGCTGTGGCTGAGCCCTATTCGTGTGTCTTGAGGAAGGGGGCATCCTTCCCCACGTTCCCTCACACACGACAATTTTCAAATTTGGCAATATACTGGTTCCAGAGCACAGCACTCCAATTGCGTAATTTGCGCGTGTGTACAGCACCGTCTACTGCTGCTGAAGGGGAAGTGTACACGTGTTTTGCGTGTCTCAACAGCCGTTGTTGAATGGCAACAAAATGTCGAAGCCAATGCTTGCCGGCCATCCCTCGCGGAATTCAGGCTGGACATGTGGAAGGGCGCTGCTTCGAAGTTGCTGATGGTTCCGTGCCAACAGCGCGTTGATCTACGCGGTGCTGCTGGACGTGCGACGTTGTCGGGATTTTTTTAAGATTCAGTTGGCTCTGACAGCAGCAGCATCGGCAGCAGCAGTAAACCAAGTCTTCAACTCACGTACTCGTTCAGTTTGTATCTTGTAAGAAGACGGCCACCCTCATCCACGATCTTCGATTGTTACCGACCCTCTCGCGCGCTAAGGCTTGCTGTAGAGGCTCTATTGTTAGCTCATCCCTCCGTTCCTCCTACGATATGCTTTTAATCCGCATGCCAGTCGCACCTTCACGGGGGCGGGGGGTGCACAAGGGTGGTGGTAAGTTGCTGTTGTACGATTTATCCGCCAAGACGAACAACAGCAGCTGTCTGTCTCTTGCGTGGAACGCGTGCGTCGAGTTCGCCGCGAGCATTCCCACAAGCTTGGTCACACGTAGTACAGACGCTGCTGTCATTTGCTGCTATTTCGCCGAGTGCATTTATTCAGCAAATGACAAACAAAAAGCCCATATTTCCGGCGGCAGGACTTACAGAGTCGCCCATGCCACAGAAGGGCAACGTGGGCTGCAGCCTTCAACTCCCAGCGAAGTGGAGCAGAGCAAGTTGACGTAATCGACGTGTCCTCGTCTGGAGAATCACTCCGCATTTGTGAGGCTCTCTCTCTCTCTCTGTATTGTCACGTACACGGAGATGATTATCATGAACGAGTGTCGAGGATGGAAGTTCCATCCAGAAAGAATTACGCCAGCAGCAGAATCGGAAGGGTTTTCGTTTTGCTAGCACGAAGTACAGCAGTATGCATTGGAGTTGAAGTTGGCTGCTGGCCGTCTCCTCATCGGACACCGGACCGGCGGGTGCAGTATCTAGATGTCGCAGTTCCCAAGACGCACACACAGCAGCAGAGCCCACCACACACACACACCACCCTTTCTTGATTGGTTACAGAACAGCCAGGTGAGGGGCATGACTGATTATCATTGGCAAATCACGTAGGTATGTACGTAGCACACGCACCTTGTCGGAGAGGTTTGAGGAAGGCAGCCCTGCTCAGCAACCAATGGGGTGTGCCTTATGCGGATCAAATGGGATGCATGCAGGTGTCGTGGGTGCACGGCTGCGCCCTGCCCTCCCCCCGCGCAAAGGCCTTCCAGCAGACACGAGAGATGGTCGACCCAGTCAATTGTGCCGCCCAGAATTGGGTTGTTTACTGGAGCCAGAGAGGATGTTTCCTAGATTTTTCTTGCGGCGAGTCATTCGCGGGAGAAATGCCTTCGGATTCGGCGGAAGAACATTCATCTTCGTCCAATCTCACTCCCTTTCGTTCGTGTACACGGCGGTGTTCATCCACGGCGTGAGCACACCGTACACTATCTTAAAGGCAAACTACAATGACACCAGTAGTGTTACCAAGATCCACTTCCGCAGATGTAGGTGGTCGAACGGCAGTGAGGGTGTGTGTGTTGCGCCGCACTCGTAACATTCACTTGGTTTGCGATTCCGCCAACGCTGTACATCCCACGGTTACGAGAAGCGGAAGGTTGTAGACGGGGGAGTAGATTTGACGGTCACTCATCGTTTGGGTGGAGAAACAATCACGGGTGCTGTCGTGTGTGCATCGTTTGGAGATACTGCTGTATGTAAATTCCTTTTTCTGGCAGGGTAATATTGCAATTGGGGGTACGTCGAGCGGGAGCAGGCGCGCGCGCTCACCACATTCGCTGCAGCGCCCCACGGCAGTATTCCGAATCAACCATCACCAACAAGAAGTAGACCACACCGGGGATGACCTGCAACATTCGCTGGTGGTATGCACATTGATGTGGTTCCACGTTAGTGTCAGTAGCGTGTGTGCGCAACATGTGCAACCCGCCTTCGACAGGCGCCCTGCTGAATTCCAATAGATGGACTCAATCAAACTGTTGTGTGCCGGGCTGCTGGGTGTATTTTTGGCGAGACAAGGTCCCACCGAGCGCTGGTGTACCCAAAAGCCAAGGCCTTTGGCTTGCCAAAATACACATTGGATGTTTTATTTTCGGGATGGATGGATGGAGACCTCACGCCGATATCTATGCTATCTATGCTATCTACGCTATGTCCATCACCCGCGGTGGCGGTCGGTGTTTGTGTTTTCTACCTTATACGCTCTCACTCCTGGAAGGAGCCCCGCACGAAGTGTGATTATTTTCTCTTCTGCTCTGCGTGCCCCCCTTCAGACAGAGTGTGTGCTGATGTGTTTGGGGAGGGATACCTTTTGGATCACGGGTGTATTCTACGTGGAGTCGTCGAGCTCATCCCGGCTTGCGGCAGTGATCCCTTCTTCCACCATCACATCACATCACATCGGTTGATGGCAGCCTTGAAAGGCTGCCGAGGTCTATAACCTTGACTCCCTCTACGGTAGTGTCTCCATCGATATTGTTGCTGTCTGTCCCTAAGCAGTGTTGTGGAAACCCATGTGGGATTTCTCAATTTGTTTGACTTCGTAACCCGGACAAAGAAAAAACGTGCGGCGTAGCCAAACAATCCCCTCTATGTGACGGATGGATTGACTCCTACTTTGTTTCTTCTTTTGTGCCGAACAGGGATTCGGGTCCGCGAAAGAACACCGCGGGTCCGGGCAACAAGCTCTCGGCACAAGACGCGCTCAGCCACACGGGCTGGTCGACGTCGGTGGCGGAGCGGTTGCGAGCGCAGACTGGTGGTGGCGGCGGCGGCGGCGGCGGCAGGGGCGGCAAGGGCGGCAGGGGCGGCAGGGGCGGCGGCAACGGAAGCCAGACCGGCAGCGACGAAGCGGAAGCGGCGGCGGCCATGCACGCGTTGGCCAACTCTTCCTCTTCCACGAAAGACGGTGGTGGCGGCAAGAAAGGCGTTAGTGACAGGAAGACGGCCCACCTCGGGAGCCTCGGCGTTTTCGTGACCGACGAAAGGATGCTATCACCGGCCGAAGCGGCCAAGATTAGGAAGGGCAACCTCGGTAGGGCTTTGCTCAGCGGCGGCGGCGACGGCGAAACGGCCTCAAAGCGGGGTACCAACGGGGGGGTGCACGCCACGGCGAGGCCGGCGGGAGGCAAGAAGCAGAGGGGGGGCAGCGGCGGTGGTCCTAAGTCGTCTAGGGGGGGACCGGGGGCAGACGAAGACGGTCACGAGGAGGAAGAGGAGTCGGACGCGGAACCGGCCAAGAGGAAGACCCCCGGGAAACCAGGCCGCAAGCCGAAGAAGGGAAAGGTATGCATGCAGTAGCAGCAGACACGGCGGTGGGCGTATGTATCTGCTTCGTTTTGGTGGCCCCGTGTCGAATCATGCGGGGTTGATCTGTTCTCGAGTGCGGGAACAAGCACGTGTCGGTGGTTCTTTACCGGGGAACGGAACGGCCCAGGGCCGTTGTTGGCCGGTCCAGGAAGCCATAGTGTGGTGCATGAGTGTCCCTGTCCGATTGCTGTACATACCAGGTTGTAGGCAAGCTTCAGTGGCCCCGTTCGCCCGAAAGGTCGACGGATCGTTCGACGTCGCGCGGCGCAAGAAAGACATTGGGTGCTGTTGCCTTCCCTCAAGGGGGCACATGAAACACAAGCTCGCCCCCACGATATTTTTTTTCTGGTTTTTAATGCCCCGTGGACATTTTTTTATTCATCACTGCTGTATTTCAGCGCTCATTTTTTGTTTTTCTGCCGGGTAGGAGCTGGCCGCATTCCGTGGTCACACAGAAGAGTTTCCCCGCCTCCCCCTACCCGCCCCTCCAGCGGTGCTTTGCCTTCAATTTTTTACGCGAGGAAGAGTGCAGCACTCTCTCGTCCCTCTTCGTTTTTTACAGTTTCTCATCCCTTGCAGCACTCACGCTCCCCCTTGCCCGAGCAGGCGGAAAAGGGAGAGGGTCTCGCTTCGGTGGAGGCGGCCGTGCCGGAGGCGGGGGGAGACCTCAGCAGCCCCCCCGCAGTCAGCCCTTTCCCCAACTGGGCCGAGGACTCGTATGAGATGGTCGGGAGCCGCGTGCGGGTGTACTGGGACGGGGATAACGAGTGGTACAGCGGGCGCATCGTTCGGTTCAAGTCGACTCAGCGCGAGCCGTACCTCGTCAGGTGTGTCTTGAGGACGCGCAGGGTCCCGGGAGGTTGTTGGAAGGCCTGAGCTTTTGGTTGCCAGCGGCACCAGCAGCACCAGCAGCGACTGGCTGATGTTAAGTGTAGTAGTCCTGCCGCAGCAGTTGAGGTGTGTCTTTTCTAGCGAGGTGTGTCCCTCTCAACGAGAGGCAACGGAGGGAGTGAATTACGTCGATCGCCAGGTGTTGCTTGGGTGTTTGTTGTGAGGGCTCAAGGATTTCCTCATTGCTTGCTCGCTGCTCACGGCAGGAGTATTGAGCCGCGTCCCAGGGTTTCTCCGACGCACGGCGCCTTTGATTCTATGGTGCAGCACGGGAGAAAGCAACAATTTTTTTAACCTTGTTTTCAAGGCGCTCCGCGCATCGAACCAGGCAGAAGAGCAGGACTGTTTGTTGACTGCTGTCGTACGGGTCGAGGTATCCGATGCTCATCACCATCACGTCGAGGCGAGATAGTGTCCTATCTATTCCCTTGCCCCCCTTCCAGCCGCGTTTTTTGCACCTGCTCCCCCTTTTTCATGTAGTCGCGAAATGTCCGTTGTACAAGTAGGAGAGGGAAGTGTACAACATGACTGGGCTGGGAAATGGAAAAGAAAAGTACAGGGAGATGTTTGAGGCATGGGATAGCCAGGAGAAAGCTGTGCTGTGGCATAGGAAATGGGCTGAAAAGGCGGGAAATGATATCGATAGGATCGATAGACGATGGAAGACATTACTGAGCCACCTTTGGCAAAGTAGGAAGGAACGATTAGCCATCGGTGATCGGTCCTGTGGGGACAATGCTCCGTCCTCTCGAGGACGCGTGGTCACTGGTCTAACTGCTAAGGCATGCAAAACATGAGAGTACCCCCCCCCCCC
>CACKRE030002908.1:79581-135325 GCA_902602495.3 Ectocarpus sp. CCAP 1310/34
CCTGTCTCTTATACACATCTGGCGGCGGCTCGGGCGCCGTCTCGCCCTTTTCCGCACCCTCGCCGGCCGCGACACAACACGCCTCCGCTAGCTCAGCCTCCCCGTCCGCGGTAAACTCGGCGAAAGGAACGCTGTCGTAGTCTTCTTCGTCCGCTTCGAGGCCCATGAGCATGGTCTCCAGCTCTCGGACATCCCGGTCTTCGTCTACGGCCGCCGGAACCTTGTTGCTATGGCGAGTTCCCCCGTCACCCGCGGCTGCAGGCGCGGCGTCGTGCCGCGTGCTACGCCCGCCGCCGTCTTTGTCGTCCCTTGCGGGTAAGGGTACGAGTCCTACGGCATCCTCTCCCCGTTCCGCCGCCTCTACCAGCATTTCGTGCTCTACTCCCTCCAATCTGGGAGTTGCAAAGGCAGGGCGTGCGGACGGGGTGTGTATGTTTTAGTTGGGGGCGGGGTGAAACAACAACAGCAGTAGTGGAAACAGGTAGCCTTTCGTGCAGTTAGGGTGAGGATCAAAGACGCGATGGCGACAGCAGCTCGGCGGTGACAGCAACAACACCACCAACAACGACCAAGTGTTGCCAGACACAAACCCTCTTGGGAGTTTTCTGTCAACGACCACCTGGGGCGGCGAATAAAATAGGCGAACAACCAACCACGCGGGGTGAACGTCTAGGAGAGAGGGCGAAAAAAAAAACGAACTGCGGCCCCTTCTCAACAGTTGAAGGCATCCCACAGGCGAATTTTTGGGAGCCTGGTACATTACCAAAGAGGACAACACGTAAGCCTACGCAGGCCCACTGCTCCATATTGTGCTTCATGGAGAGGCAGGCGCCACCGGCGGATCTGACGGTTCTCTGAAGCATGGCCATGTCCGAATCCCTTCGTTGGGCGACAAAACTGCAGGTGTTGTTTTATCGTCTGCACCTGCGCCATATCGAGATCACGATTGCCAGGTGTGCCGGGCGCTTGAGGTAAACGGAGGCCTCCAGCATCTTGTGCAGCTGCTCCAGGCGTTCCACTTTGCGCGATAGCCTCTCCTCCCTTTGTCGCCGACCGGGGTTCGTTCGCCATCACCAAAAGGCGAAACAGCAGCAGGTTGCACCAAGGGAAGGGCGTGTTCGCTGGGAATTAAGCAAAGCAAAACATGTCCTTGGACTGCCGATAACAGGTAAACTCGCAAGCAATAGCTTCGTGCACATCAAGACAATCGTCCCTGAACTCGTCTCTCGAATGCCGTGACACAAATAGCTGGTGCAGGAGGTCAACCGCAACCAACTTGCGGTGGTATCGCACAGCGATTGGCATCATCATGGTAGGCTGAACCCCTTCCCTCAACCAAGTTAGACACTGAACACAAGTGTGAGGGGGGTGGGGCGAGAAGGACATCCCATCTCTGTCACCTACGTGCATACCCTCGTCTTTATCCCACCTTTCGGGCCCCTCGAACCACGATAAACGTCTGTACCTCGCACTCCCCATCATCCCTCACAATCATCTAGACCCTTTTCTATGCATCTCGGCAACACTCGCCAAAACCCCACTGCTGTCGCTCACTGCTGTACACACTCAGCCGCCAATCTACGAAGTGTTTCCTCTCACCTACGCTTCTGGTCCGCCCTTATGCCTGCCAGCACGCGCCGCTGCTCGGAAAAAATCAGCTCCACCACCGCGGCAGCCGCGATCTCCTCTTCCCAGTCCAGCCTCCGCGCACCCCCGGCCGCCGCACCTGCACCCTCCCCACCCCCTCCGACGGCCGGAGGTGGATAGCGCAGCAGCGCCGGTGCCAGAGCTTCCACCGCATCCCGAACCGCAACACCGCCGATGACTCCAACCTCCTCCGCCGCCTCAAGTTCCGTTTCGTCGATGATGGTTACACCCTCCGTCAGAAACGCGGCGGAATTTACGTCGTCTGAGGTTTTCGGGGCCGGCCGCCGCCTCTCGGGCGGCGGCGGCGGCAGAGAGTTTTTCGGTGGTGCGATCGTGCCGCAAAGATTGGCGAGGGCTAGCAGCAAAGGCTTATGCGCCCAAGGCAAGTCTTCTACCAGCAGCTGGACGTTGCGGATTCGAGCGTCTAGATCCGGGATCGCCTGAGACAAGAAGTTCCAAATGCCGTGGAAGGCGGAAAAAGGGGGACAGGAAGGGGCACATCACATGCAAATCAAGATAATGTTATGTTTTTGACCGATTTGGGTAAAACTTGAGTGGGAAGAAAACTATCGAAACTGTAACTGTCGACGCTGAAGGTGGAGGTGGAGGACAGGGTGTCACGTCTGTTTTCACGCCGTCCTAGACGGAAAACGCCGTTCACTAGTCCTCGAAACACTCAGCGATCGTCGCAGCAGTCCAGGACACCAGCAACACATACGAAACACATCACCAACACCAACAGCAACAGCAATATAGAAATCGCCACAACAGCAGTAGCAAGAGAGCGGTGAGCCTGTCGCGACAATAGCATCGGCTGACAGTAGTAGCGAACAGCTGCCCGTGCATTGTCCACTCCCCTACCTCGCCCCCCCCGGTGTTTGCCATCGGGATTGGGTTTTCGTCGCTTGGCAAAGACGTTGTAAAACAAGCCNCAAAGGCTTATGCGCCCAAGGCAAGTCTTCTACCAGCAGCTGGACGTTGCGGATTCGAGCGTCTAGATCCGGGATCGCCTGAGACAAGAAGTTCCAAATGCCGTGGAAGGCGGAAAAAGGGGGACAGGAAGGGGCACATCACATGCAAATCAAGATAATGTTATGTTTTTGACCGATTTGGGTAAAACTTGAGTGGGAAGAAAACTATCGAAACTGTAACTGTCGACGCTGAAGGTGGAGGTGGAGGACAGGGTGTCACGTCTGTTTTCACGCCGTCCTAGACGGAAAACGCCGTTCACTAGTCCTCGAAACACTCAGCGATCGTCGCAGCAGTCCAGGACACCAGCAACACATACGAAACACATCACCAACACCAACAGCAACAGCAATATAGAAATCGCCACAACAGCAGTAGCAAGAGAGCGGTGAGCCTGTCGCGACAATAGCATCGGCTGACAGTAGTAGCGAACAGCTGCCCGTGCATTGTCCACTCCCCTACCTCGCAGGCCAAGAACGCCTCTCTTCTCCGAAACGTCAGCAGCGGCTCCGGCAGTCGGTGCAAGAAGTACACCAGCGCGTTCGCCACCGCATGCGGAGACACGCCTAGCGCCCCCTTGCCCCCCGACTTCTCCTCTTCCGCTGTGCCCTCTCCGCCCCCCGTTAGGCGCGACACCAGCCACGCTGGGGACGAGGACGAATCCCCGCTACGACCGCCACCTCTTCTTCCGGGAAGGGTATTAGCCTTGTCGAGGCTCTTGACGACCTTAACCAGCTCGGTCTCGTCGGCTTCGCGCAGGAACAGGCCGGGGCTGTTGCGGCATCCTTCCTCCGAGAGCGCCTGCAGGTGGCAGTGCGGCCGTGCGTGGACGAGCAAGCGGGAGTGTGGGCGGCGGGGACACAACACGAAACGACGACAAGAAACGGTTTCGCGTATGTGCGTGCCACCGATATCCACGCCGCTCGGGAGCAACACTACCCTTTTCCGCCGCCGGCCGCTGCCGTTAGAGATGATCTCTTCGACTTGGGCGTCTGGGATCCCGTGAGGTACGCGAAGCTACACAGCAACAAGTGCCCCTAGGGTTGTTCGCCCTACACAACCGCGTCTCTCTCACTCGAGAGGTGTCCCGAATCTAGCAGGCCTGCACTAAATTCACCCGTGAAACCGGGTACTGCACTACCGTAAGCAGTCATTTATGCCTGGCTCTTTGCTGCATTCACCTCGATGAGACTCAGGACGGCATCGGGAACCCCAAGCGCGGGGTCAAGCGTCCCCCGCCGACACCTGCCCCGAAGCGCAACACACGAACGCGACCGCATGAGGAGAGGAGTGGCGAGGCTTGCGCTAGTCTGGTCCACAGGGGAGAGGAGGAAACAGTCATTCTGTGACATGCTCGGCAACAACAGGTTAGGCTGTCAACACCGACAACCGAATCTGCAGCCAGGCGGGGAGGGTAGGGGGGGGGTAGAGCTCCTCACTACATAATCCAATCGAACAAGAAAAACGGCATAGGTGTACGAGGCGTGTTCCGCCGAATCATGGACCCAGCCCCCCCAACGAATGCAAGAAGAAACACTCCCGCCGGAACACACACACATTTTTTCTGCCTCACCTCTCCGGGTTAAGGACGAGGTCTTCCAAGGGGACGCCGAAGACCCGTCCCCTCCCCTTCGCGCCTCCTCGACGGCCGCCCATTACGAACGCACCCGGATATCCTCCCGCCCCGGCCCTGGGACCACCAGCCGCTGTCATCTTTCGCCATGAACTAGGCGCTAAGTGCTCGTCGCCGGTAGCTGCCGCTGCCGCCGCCGCCGCCGCGTCTCTTGCTGCTTCTTCCGGGTGTAGCAAGGCTGACGCTGACTTGGCGGTGCCCCCTCGCAGCTCCACCCACCCGTCGCGCGTGCCGCCGCTGCTGTTGGCCTTGGCCTTGTTATCGTCGTTGTCGACGTCGTCGTTGTCGCCGAAGATGTCGTTGATCGTCTCGTCTAAGGACTGGACCGCCTGTTTTGATGACGGAGGCACCACAGTGTTACTTTGGTGAGGCGTGAGCAACCAGGAGAGATGTGTGCTTGCGTGTTACGCGCTGGGGATATGCTACAGTGGAGGGGGGGGGGGCACACTGTTCGTACTGGAGGCACTTGAGCGCCGCGCAGCGAGTGGGGATAGGCACGGCTAGCTCAGAAGCATGTCGTCGTGGCCAACACCACAAGAAGAAGAGCCACGGAGCCCCTGTTCCACCCCCACCGGCCGCATCACGCCGGTTCGACACGCACATCATTCGACGCCGATCCAAACTGTAGAGAGGCACGGCTTGCGCTATGCTGAAAATAAACTCGACAGAACGCTGAGACGTTCACCACAAGGGCACAACACCTTAACATGGCAATCTCGGATGCACCACATGTTGGGTATTTTAGTTTCAAGAATGTTTGGTTCCGGACGGTACGAGTGTTAAATACCTTGTCGACCTTGGAGCTGACTGTGGCAAGCACGTCGTCCAGTTGCTCGTTCCAGTTCCCGTTTGCCAGCTGCGGGTACCCCGAAAAACGCCAGGCGGCATCGAACCCCCAATTTCCGTAGCGCCGTGAAGGAGAGCAGCGCATCGGCGAAACCCCCAATTCCGGTAGGGCCGTGCAGCAGAGCAAGGCATCGGTTCGGGGGTGGCAACGGTACGCAAAAGATCACCCGCACGGAAAAACATTGCGCAGCACCGAGGGCAGGCAAGAGGGGGTGAGTAGCGAGCGCCGGAGGTTGGCAGCGGGACGGAGCCAGGTAGCTCGTGTGCACATGGCCGGCACGCCAACACGCAACACGACGAGCGAATGTCCCGCAGAGTGAGAACTAGCAAAAACGCCGTCAAGAACGGCGGTTGCATGTGCTGGCCGGGGGAGATGGATCAAGCGACGTCGGCGGTGGTGCCTCCCGCTGCAAGCACGCTTCCTCACAGAGAAAACCGGAGCAGCATCCTTGACCATACCTTACGCACACTACTGTCGCTCCTGTTCAACCACCTCTAACCCTTGTACTAAAAGTACTTAATGTGACATAACTTCCCCGTCACAAGGAGGGATGGCGTGGGTCTTCCATGACAGCGGATCATATACCGACCACAGAGGAGGGTTGATCGGCAGGTAGCTGTACCACACCGTCAAGAACATCAATGCTGCCCAGCAACAAAGCCAACCCAGGTTTTCCGACACCAATAACCAGGTAATAACAGCGAGGCATACAAAGGAACTTTTCCGATGAACAAGACCATGTTTCTCCGTGAGAGACAAAATCCTAAAACGGACATGTGTGAAAGACGAAGCCCCCCACCCCCGCGAGCGGACCTGATCGATCTCCGACAGGGCCGAGGCGGCCCACCCTCCTACATCCGACCGCCTCCCCGCCGCCGCCGCCTCCTCCTCCCGCTGCCGCTGCCGCTGCTCCTGAAACCACGACACCGAACCGTGCTCGGCGGGTGGGCCCCTCGCCGTTGCTGCCGCCGCCGACCTACCCATAGCCCCTCCCGCCACGGTCGTTTCATCGAACGAGCGGGAGGCGGTACGCGCATGGGTACCCGAAGCAGCGGCGGCGGCGGCGGCGGCCCCTGAAGATTCTTCTTCCGCGAGTCGGTCCCACTCTTCTTCCTCTTCCAGGATTGGCCAGCGCGGTGGGGTGTCGAGAGCCGATTGGTCGGTGTCGATTGCGACGTCGAAGGCTTCGAGGGCCGCGCACAGGCGCAGGAGGATGATCGATCCTTCTCGGCATCGCGCCAGGGCTGTCGGCTCGTAGAACACCTTGCTTTGACAGGGAAAGGGTGCGTGGACGGAGGAGGGTGCAGGGAGCAGATATGCTCTTAACTTATCGCTGAACCGAGGTTAGCGGGGGGGGTTCGCTAGGAATTTGTCCTTCTCTCATGAATTAGACAGGGGGTTTCGTAAGCCTAACTCGGCCCCGCACCCCCTACCACAACCGACACTATCATCCTAGCGAAGGCTACTGCAGAGGGGGGGGCGTTGAGGATACCCTTCGCACAGCCGTCTGTCTCACACAGCGGGCGTGCCAGCAAAACATTTCGCTTGGGAATTGCACCGGGTTCGCCATTTCTTGGAGGACGCAAGCAGTTTCGAGAGGTTCAAGTCGGATCCCAATCACGCACATGCTTCATGTCGTCGGCAACGAAGCCTGCTTCCCAAACCCGCACAAACACCGCACCCCCAAGCATCAGGCAGGCAAGCTAGCTCTACGGGGCAGGGCAAGCCGAAAAAGAGACGCTCCCCAACGACTTCCTAAACACCTTGACGAGCCGGTCTTCCTCCAGCAACGCCGCCACGCAAGACTCGAGGCACTTGCACACCAGGCACTGGCGGATCCACGCCCTTGCCCTTCCCAGCGGCGTCGAAACGTTCGACAGGGAGGCCACGGCCCCGACCGTGTTCCGGACGCTCGCAAGACGGCGCTCTCGCGGGCCCGGCCGGCCGGCCCCACCCTCCCCCATGGTAAGAGGGAGCCGCTCCACCCGCTCAAGGAAGGCCCAAAAGGGTATCACGCCTGGGACCGGAATAGGCAGTGGGGGGCGCGGCGGTGTGGAAAAGGGGGTAAGGTACAGAGGTGGGTGGGGTACTGGTATCTAGATATTGGTTCGTGCGTGGTGGCGGGGGGATTGCCGGCAAGAGAGCCACGTTGGAAGAGGCTCCAACGGGTATGTCTTTCAACGTGTTGACGATGCCCACGATGCCCGGCGAAGCGATGAGGTCGCATGTAGCGAGCGCGGTGAGACCCAGCAGACGCAAATTCACCGCACACGTGAAAAATCCCGTAAGAGACAAGAGGGGCGCGCCGAAGTTTGACCTGGCATCGAATCATGGAGGTGAAACAAGCGGGGGGTTTCAAGATAACTGATAGGCTACGCTGTATTGTAACGGCAGGATACGAGGGGAAAACTCTGGGGAGCCAGATGATCAACCACCCTACGATCTCCTCTAATCCTCCCACCCCATCTCCCTTGCCACGAAGTGAATACCATTCAACCAACAGAGCAACACGAACAGACCGCCAGCCTCGCACAAAAACAAGCAGTGTCAATGTAGTAGCTTACGCGCAAAGGCTACACTTCGGAGGCCTTGTCTCCTTGTCGCAGGTGTCGGAGATCCCGAAGAAACCGAGACACGCATACCAACATTTACCATTAATCCAACCAAACTCTCGTACATACTTCAATAGCGCCCAAAACTCTCCAATCCGAAGACTAGGGATGACTTTTTCTTCCTCCACTGCCTCTCTCACCGAAGTCCTTAACCCGGATGCGATGGAACAGGCACTGCTCGATGGCGACGCACAACGCGACAGCCTCGGCGGTGTCTCCTCCAATCAACGGCGGCTGTTGACGCGGCGGAATTCCGCCCGTTTCAGAGACCATGCCCATGGCGCCGCCGGCCTGCTGCGGCGGGGCAACCCCCTCCTGCTGCTGCTTGGCTTGCAGCGCCGCCAAGGCTTGTGCGGCATTCCTAAGGTTCTTCACAAGCTTCGCTCTAGTAGCAGCTCGCTGAAGAACGAGTGTTCGGTGGTGCCGGGGGAAACAATATGTTGGAAAACTCAGTTTGGTGGGAGTACGGTGGGAAAGCGGGGCGTCTAGCGTGTCGTGTTGGTATAGATTGCGTTTAGATGTGTCGGTGGGGTTGAAGTTGGTCTCATGCTCCAGCATTCAAGGAATAAACACGCATAGGATTTAGCAAGGTTGCATTTTGAAGACATCGATTTGTGCATGCCGTCCAATAGAGAGTTGCACTGATGTACAGTAGTCGAGTTACAACCGACACAAACCATTGGTGCCGGCGGAAGTACTTGAAAAGATGAGAGTTTTGAAACAATTCAAGTGCAGGTGTGCATCAATACAGACTCATTAACTCAGAGTGTCTCGAAGGTCCTGTGGGCTGTGGGTAATGCGGTGAGATTGTGTTAGGGCGCCTCTTTTGGGCGTAGGTTTTTGTGCATGGTACCTCTCAGCAAAAAGGTATACTCTGTAATACGAAAGTGGATTGCCCACGCAGCCGGCGGAGAGACTGCACGTGGTCGGGTTAGGTATTGTATAACCCGTGACGTGTTGGTTGGCATGCATGCAATAATACAGTGCACAGGATACACGGCAGTTGGACATAATAAAATCTTCAACTACAGGAGGAGCGATGTCCCGGCCTAGACTAGTGCCTATCGCATCATTGTCCATCAAAGAAACGTGCCAGAAAATGCATCAGTACTCCAACTGAGGCAACTTGGTGCCAACGGTTTCCATTGTTGCCGGCGTGTATGTGAAAGAAGGCAGGCCAGCAGACTTGGCATTGCACCGCAGCGGCTTGGTAGTCAGAGAAAGCCGTGAGACGAAGTAGAGAGACACAGGCACAACAACAGCAGCAGTCGTGTCCGTACCTGTCTAGCCTCCACCTGCTTCCCGCTTTCGTGGTTGTCCTGAGGACCAGAGATGATGGAAGACAGCCAGCTCATGGTTGCACCGCTGGTGGCACCACCGCGACCAGCCACAGAGTACAGAGTACAGAGTACAGAGTACAGGGGAGAGCGGACCAATTTGTCTCGTGCTGCAGCTGTGCAGCTGTGCAGCTCAGCTGTGTGCAGCTTTGTTCCGCGCGCGGGAGGGGGGGGTGCCCCCTGGGTACGAGTGGCTCCGCAGAATCAAGATCTGAAACGGCAGGCATTCCAAACAAAAAAAATATCCCGACGACAGAGCGGGAGAGAGAGACTGAACCGAGCGCGCGCGGCGCGTCTACGTGCCCCTTGCAGCTTCACCTACGCCACGCTCGCCGCGCAAAGTTGGATCAGGTGCTAACGGTAACGGACGCAGGAGCAAAGCGCAGGACTTGGCGGAAAATCTACAATATTATCTTCAACACCGCTGTTTCGATCCGCCTAGACCTGCTGGCAAAGGTGACGTCGGGTTTCCTCGGAGGTGTTGTGTTCCGGCGAGAGTGCACCAGAAAATTCACAGACCCTTCTACGCTGAGGCGTTCAGCTTCATAACGGGGGTAAGACGCGGGCTTTTCATGGTGTTGTTGTTGTCGACCGACTGAGGCATGTATGCTTTGTATCATGCCCCAGCCACCGACCAGCCGGCGACTAGCCACCGAAAGGATTTTGTTCTTCGCTGACGTGAGATGGACGAGTGTGTTCTCTCGTTGTGTGTGTGCGTCGCGTCGAGTCATGGACGCTGTTGTTGGGCATATATGTAGATAAAGCTTTCCCATGCATTCTGGTCTCGACATATTTCGAGCGTGGGCGTTCCGTATTGATGGAAAATATTCTGTTGGCTCTCGGGGTAAACCACATCGATCGTCTGTATCACCGCACCGGCTGCATCAGAGGAGTTAGCGAGAAGTTCCTGGCAACCACTGTTCGCAGTATTATGAACAGTTTGATGAACACCACCTTCACGAGGCAAACACCGTTCCAGTCTGTAGAACGCCCTGTATGTGTCCGTTGGATCTAAACTGTAGTCCCTCCGGGTTACGCACATTTGTGCTCCCGCAAGAAGTGGTGCCCTCCAACTGACAAACCTACACTCAAGGAGAAAATCCGAAGGTGTTCGTACGGTGGGGACATCCACCGGCACAACTGTAGAACACGCACGTCAACTCTCAAGGTTTCTTCTTCATATTGGTTGATAGGTGCTTTGACGTTGAGACTGAAAGTTCGGCAGGATGCACAGAGTGTCAAACTTGTTTTCTTCACACGACAGCGCGCGCATGGTCATCACCCATGGCAGCGGTGGCCACGGGCATATCGATCCGAGACCTGCTATTGCCCACGACCACAGCACGGCCTAGCGGCCGCGAACTGGTCGAGAACGCGGCTGTGCCGAGTTCTCGGAATGCGGCGAGAGGGCGCTGGAGAGGGTTAAAGCTAGGAACCAACGCTCGACCAAGCAGAGGCGTGAAACCGCGTAGATAGGAAGAGTCACTCACAGACCTTGAAAACTACCCTGGCATAAGCTTCACGTTAGACCATGATATATTGGTACATATCGTGTTCCCTATGGCCGCACCTGCGACGGTGGTGTGGTTCTCGCGCCGAAACGTGAAACCCTCGTACCTCCTGCCCGACGTGTGCATCCGCCATGATGCCTTGCGTGCAGGCTGTTGGGAGCATCAAGAAATACAGCATGGGGGCAAAGAACTCGAAGAATGAGGAGACGGTAATGCGTACTGCTGTACATGTAGACCACAGTAGTGCGGAGCTAGTGCGGTGCTACATGATTCTGTGGCTTTCAACTCTTCTCACGCGATACCCCGGTATATTGAGCGTTGAAGGACGAAATTGACTTGTCTGTCGGGCACCCCGCTGTCCCAACTGTGGTGGACCCATGCGTATACCGTCGTATTCAAAGTCTGTTGTGCGCTTAGGTGGAATGCAAACGTTGCTGGAAGTGGGAGCTGTCGTCAACCCTCGCACGCTGTGCGAGTAGCGGCAAGTCACATTGGGTTGGAACGCAAAAAAATTCATACTCGGAGAATTGTTTTCCATGTTCCTACGTTATCTCCGTTGTGAGTCTGGCTTGCGTCACACTTGCTCCTACACACACGGTGCCGTGCAGCTTCCACGTGTTCGCATCCGCACATTGTAGTATCTCTGCTTCACCGCAGAAAAGTTACGGTTTTGTTTCTTGGCTAACCCCGCCATACGTTCCGCACCGGTGGCTTCTGCAACAGTCGATGTCATCACTCGTTCTTTCACGGCGGCGTGTTGTGCAGCGCCACATATGTCACGAGTACATCCCACTGCTGAACTTCGCCTGGACTCCGGCATACACAACAGGTAGAACAAGGGGCAGAGCCACCGCCATCTCCTGTGCCGAAGGGGGCGGTCAACCGCCGCAGACGCTGCAGTGTCAGTGCAGAAGTGGACGCATCTAAGGTGATATGGCTTTGCAGTGAGTGCACCGCTTACTCGTACA
This sequence comes from Ectocarpus sp. CCAP 1310/34, assembly GCA_902602495.3. NCBI lineage: Eukaryota > Phaeophyceae > Ectocarpales > Ectocarpaceae > Ectocarpus > Ectocarpus sp. CCAP 1310/34. The sequence goes on from CACKRE030002908.1 coordinate 91,106, forward strand.
TCAGGGAACACCTTATCTTGCACGCATGCACCCACAACCGTAGCGAACATGATCTGAAGCATGTTCTACCGCAGTTCAGGCTTGGGGAAGCTAAGGCAGATCCACATCAACGTCATCTCAGAAGTATTTCCTTCGCGTTGCACGTTTGGATATGCTATTGGTGATTTCGAGGCGGAAGTGGTGAAACTGCCGCCACAATGGCGGTACATTAGTCGCACGGCCAGCAAGACGAGTTGATCTTGAGCGCATCGGGTGTTGAGCGCCATACACCACTATTGGGTACTACAAACACAGTAGCAATACGGCCATCCAGTGGGTTACGAAACACTCACGCAGTCCCCCCTCGTTCCACAAAAAGCAGAGCAAATCATCGACTGCCGGACTCTTGTATGTCGTGAAGAATCTAACAAAATACGAACCGTCCAAGGTTTTCATCCCCTTTCAAAACTATCCAATGGAAGCGATCACCTTGTTTCGGCAGGCACCACGTAAAGACGGGTTGCCTCTGCAAAAATCATAATCACGAAGGCAATGGCTCCCCGTGCAATCTGCCCAGAACATACCGAATTTGTTTTTCTGCTTGCCGGGAAAGCAGGCTTTTCAGCGACCGAGTAGTCACCCAGACATGCCCACGATCTGCGTACAACAAAATATCCCAGACTTTGCTAAGACATAGAGGGAGCAAAGCAAACATCCTGTGCCTGACCCCCGCCGAATGCCGGGAAAGCAGGCTTTTCAGCGACCGAGTAGTCACCCAGACATGCCCACGATCTGCGTACAACAAAATATCCCAGACTTTGCTAAGACATAGAGGGAGCAAAGCAAACATCCTGTGCCTGACCCCCGCCGAATGCCACAGGCAGCGCGCGTCAAGAAGGTAGTTCCCAAGACGGATGCGCAGCTGAAAGACATCGAGACGGCCATCAGCCGATGCTTCCTGTTTTCCTCGCTATGTGAAGCTCAGCGCAAGGAGGTCGGTGTGTCGGCCTGGAATCCACCTTTTTACCACAGTGTTTCCCCATGTGTGTGGGCCGTGTCTGGCTTCCATGGTTTGTACGTTCAGCTTGGAATGTACCATTTAAACAAAAACCAGCTCGCTTTAAGAATATGACTTTCTTCGCTTGCACCCCATCTACTTTGTACCTTTGGTGCTCGATTTTTCTGATGGTGTGTTGTTCTTGGTTCCCCACCACGCGTCTCTTTCTGGCTTTCGTGGAACAAGGCGTTGGTCGCTTGTCGTTACTGGTTTCGCATGATGTTCGTTTGTTTTTATTTTGTCATGAAGCGTTACACGTTTGTTCGTTTGCTTCAAGTTTTCGTACGGCATACCTTCCTGCACCGCTCTGATTCAAGAGGGAGATTGGCTCTCCGGTCTATGCCACCCTCCTGAGCAAGAGCAAGAAAAGCAACAAGCCACATTCATTAGCAAGGTCACACAACCTGCCGACGGGGTATCACTTCAATCCGTTGGTTGATGTTATAGTAATGTCGACGATGTACCTTCGTGTCGTATACCAGGTGGTTGATTCCATGGAGGAACGGAGGTATCAATCGGGCGACGCTGTCATCGAGGAGGGGGCGGCCGGGGACTTCTTTTACGTCACGGGCTCGGGCGAGCTCGAGGTGCGTCCGTTGAGATCGCCTTGCACTGCGTTGTTGTTGGTGCCGCTTTGTTGGTGCCCCTTGACTTTTTGCAGTTAGCTGCTGCTCGATTTTTTTTTCTTCTTGAGCTCCAACCTAAGGCTTGGAAGGGAGTTCCTTGGTCGGATACACGCTGCCGTGGTCCTCAGTCAGCTCGGCCTTCTGTAGCTCGTTGAAAATGCTAGTTATGGTGGTGTCCACAATGCCAGGGACGTAACCGCTACAGTGCAAGCACCACGGCAAGACATGCGTTGGGGTTTGTGAATGTCCCCGAAATGTCTTCCTGACCTTGAAGACGCAAGCCAGAAGAGTGCGCGCGATCGGTCTGTTGAGGAAAAGTGTGACATGTTGTTGGGCACAGCACATGCTGAGGCACCCAGGTTGTCGTCGCCAAATAACACGACGTCACACACAGCTGTTTGGGTGCACGATCGCCTTGCCAATGGGCGACGACTATTCTTGCGTGACACCAGGACGCGATAAGTTCAAACACGCAAAGTTGACGCAATGATTATCTAGATTTTCGCAGTGCAATGTTATTGTGTATCCTGCGATAGGCTGATTCTGGTGGCCAAGGTTGAACGCCGAACCTCAAAACGAAAGCGGCGAGGGCGAATACTCAGCAAAGCTGTTGTCCCCTTTCCTTGCCCCCGCCTCACGGCGACAGACGTTTACAGTTCTACCATGGTTTCTCTTATCCTGACACATCGGCCGTGTCGGTCCCTAACTACTAGTGAAGGCAGACAACGTTGATTCCAAGCACGGATATGATAGCGGCGGGAACGAGTGCTGGGGTGCATTGCTCCCCCACACGGCATTGCGTCAATAGCCGTATTCCGTTGTTCTCCACGATCACTCCACGATAGCACGTCTCGTGGGGACTGACCCTTTCACTTCCTTTCGAGATCAATGTCTGGTACAGAAACAGGAAGGAGCCTTTGGTGTGGCCTTCGATCTCCCAACGGACGACAAAGCTGACGATATGGGGACGGAATGTCGAACTCTTCTTGAAAACTGAACTTTAGCTAGGGCACTAAGGAGTGATGCGGTGACTGTCGTTATGTTGTGACGGTTCTTTACACAATCCTCAGGCGTGGCCACCACCGCCGAAAAGTCATGGCTGATGACATCGCTCCGCTGTGGTCGCTGGGGACCTTACCGGCCAACCTTCCATTCTCCCTTCTCCCCAACATATTGACGTTAGAATGGACCAAAGGGGACCTCTCTCCACATTTAGAGACCTATTCCTTCAACGCTCGGAGATGGGCGCTTGACGGACTGTCGGATGAACAGTTCAACGAAGCAAAATATGAAATACACGACGACGATTGTGTGAAACCCCTCCTACAAATCGCCGTTGCCACCCGCTGCCACTCGCGTGCGTTTGGTCGTTCCAATGTCGCACAAAACTAGGTGTTCATCGCGGGGAAGAACAATGATGAGCCCCTCCGCACGCTCAAGTCCGGCGACGCCTTTGGCGAACTTGCCCTCATGTACAACTCTCCTCGCACAGCCACCGTCAAGGTAAATGCGTCTAACGTGAGAAAACCATTCCCTCACGGTGGAGAACTTAATTTAGCCCACGGACATCCCATCGTCAAGATCATTGGATCCGGGAAGCAGCCCGACCGTCTTCAACTCCCGTCGTACAACAAGCTTTTACAATCTGAACAAGGTCTTGTTTTTATTTTGACTGAGTCAGACACAGTCATCGTTGGTCGAGCGACGTACCGTGTTGCGCAACTCATTTGGCACATCATGGCAAGAAAACCAACAAGAAATACACTCCCTCCCCCTCCTACACTTCTAACGCCTCTGGCAACTCTGCCGTACGTTTGGCTCATCAAAGCCTGAGCTTTCCTTCCCTGTAGGCGAAACTTGGTCCAGGTACTGAAAAAGTGACTGTCTACGGCAGTACGTGCATCAAGACGGTGCATGACGCCTAGCAGGGTTGTACCTTATCACCAATCCAACCATGACCAACCTTACGTGTGTATCCAGGCGGTGACGGGGTGCTTGGTTTGGGCGCTGGATCGCACAACTTTCCGGCACACCATCCTTGAGGCTGGGCAGCAGCGCCGCCAGAAGTACGAGGTCTTCCTTGCCAACGTGAGTCCTTTCGGTCGCTGCGGTACAGTGTAGGGGAAGCGCTGGTGGTAGATCGTCGGCTGGACTCGCTTTAGCAGAGTCGCCAAGAAGTACGAGGTCTCTTTTGCTAACGGAAAGCTGTTGCATATGCTCCTGTTTGAGTATCAAACACATTGACGGGAGGGGGTTGGTACCATGTGTTGACATCAAAGTCACGACAATGAAATGACAAGGCCACACCAAACGTCGTATGAACCACTCGATGTGTCGCACGTACGCCAAGCGTTGTATTCTTTGCAGGCTAAAGCCGAGTTTTTTGCCAACTTCAACTCCAAAACATTGATCGTGGGTATGGTTTGATTTGCCCTTCGTGGTCTGGTCGATGTGCTTTGCTTTTTGCGTGGGCGTACCTCCCCCTTGCATCACAGGTGGCGTGAGATACCACACCTCAGTTCAAGTGTTTTTAAGTCGAAAAATACGTCACACATGTTTCGAACGGGCGCGGGATCTTCAGCGCCCTTTGATTCTCTGAAGAGTGAATCATCATAGTAGTATGCCATTTACTGTGCGTCTTGAGTGTCACCAGGTCGACCTCTTGGTGGCGTTTTCCGTAGTCCTCTTTGAAAGGAGCATGATATCTTGCGTGGGCATGGTATCTGTATTCACCGTCGGCAGCCTCTATCCCAGGTCCCGACTACTCCCTCGGACGTCAACCAGGTCTCGAGTCGTATGTTGCTGTATTGCTGATGCTGGCGTTTTCTCCGCAAAATATTGTCGATTTTCAGGTAGAAATCCTGAAGCGCGCGAACCTCAGCGCGACGGACATCGCGCAGCTAGCGGACGCCGTGGAGCCCATCGCTTTTGCCGATGGTGAGGGCGGACGAAACAGCCTTGATTTGAGACATGTGCCACAAAAAGTAGAAAAGGGGAACGAGCAACACATGCACCATTCAAAGTGTGCGTGTTCGTCTAATCTGTTCTGGCGCCAGTCTTCAGATTGTTCCGTACAGATGTTTGGCGTATCAACGGGGGTCACACTGGGAGGAAAACACGTAATGACAATTGCCTGGGTAGACCAATGAAGGACAGGCGGCGTAGATACGCTATAGATGTTACCAAATATTCACTCGTCCGTGCGCACCAAGAGTCAGACCTCGGCGTATTCTCCTGTTGAGGTGTCGCAAGCAGCTCATTCATAACTGTCAAGGACGTCTGTGTTAATGGTGATTTCTAGCCTCGGTGGTTTTCGTGCTACAGTACTGCGCGCTACACCTGCAGGTATTGCGTCAACGTGTTTATTATCATGTATCAATGTGCGTCACTCCCCCCCTGAAGGTGACACGATAATCAAGGAGGGCGATGACGACCGGAGCCTGTTCAAGTTTTACATCGTGGAGGAGGGGGAGGCCAGGGCGTACGTGCACGAGGACGGGGAAGACGTGCTCATGAGCCATCTGCACCCGGGTGAGATCGAAATATCCAAGATACGGGGTGCCAATTGACTGAAACGCACCGCCTGAACGAGTTGACCAAGGACATGCGCCCCGTTCGAGGTGGAGCGGTGGGGGGGTAGAGCGAGAGATGAGCTTACGTACTGATCGCTCGTACGCTGCTTCCGATTTAGTCTAGAACAAGAACAACGGAGAATTACAAGGTCGGGGTTCCTTCACTACACGTTCGAGGAACCTGGTGCTGCCACAGGACAAACGAAGGATACTCCACACATAGTTAATGATATGGTGCACGATTTCCGAGGAGAACAAGACACTATTACATACCGCCATGCCGAAAGATAGAAGCTTCTTGTACGGCGACGAGGTTGAATGCACACGAAAAAATGACAGAGAAGCTACCAGCGCGCGGAGTAGGGGCATTTTTGTGGACGGCTTTAGCCTGCGTGAGTATTGCAGGCCAAGAATGTGGGGTACCCTGCGCTCGAGGTTCGAGGGCAGCATGCATATACTCACCTGATTAGAGGGGGATGTTTGGGTAACCATTCTCACCACAACAGTACCGTTGAAGGAGAAGCTCGCCACTCTCACGAAACGACCCGAACAAGCAATGGCAAGGTGCAGCTTCTACTTCTTACTGTACATGCGAACTTCCGCCCGTGGCTTTGACAAGAAACTATCGACGACGCGCATAGTCTGCTTGGGGTGAGGTTTCAACATGCATGCGCGATGCACCCAACAAACGTACAGGTGACCATTTTGGGGAGAAGGCCCTGGTCGAAAAAACACCCCGGACGGCTACCGTGAAAGCCCACGGTCCCCTCAAGTGCGCCGCTCTCAGCATCGCAGGTTTTGAGCGGCTCATGGTGAGAAACATTGCAGTCATGGTGGAGCCCGGAAATATTATACCTGCTGTAGTCTGCTTACAAAAACATACCGAGAACATATCTGGTTCCGCGTGTCTCGCTTTCACACACAATACGTGGCATTCCAGTGAGCCGAAGGTGTCTTGCAGCTCGCTATACTTGTGGCAGCACAAAGCTTTCGAATGAATACCCTGTGTTCTCTCTGAACTCTGAACGCGTCGCAAGAAAGGGCGGGGGCTTGGGCCAACAAATAACGCCCGGGGGGTTCAATGATCGGGGGACACAAAAACGACGAATGGAGGTTGTGGGGTGACGTTCTCATGGCCGTGGTTCAGGTTGACATGTTGACGCCAGGAAATAGCTAGCGACAGATACACATGTATTGTTGTTTCCTTCGCGCTAATTGCCGGTCCAACCGACTCGGAAGCCTTCGGTGGCCACAGGCCGTCACTAGCCTGAAGGGCATACACCACGAATACCAAAGAGAAAACGAATGTGAATAGGACGGAAAAAAAGAACTGAGCGTAGGGACAATACACCGAGGTGGAGGATCGTCAATGTGTGGCGTCCGATGTCACAGAGAGGTATCGTCGCCTATCTTGTTTCTCAATCTCTGATCCTGGTGTCGGCCTTCCACGGTTCGTCCTTGACAACGAAACAGGGCCCTTGCGAAGACATCCTCACCACCGCTTACAACAATCCCGCGGATGTAAAGACCGGAAGGCAAACTCCTAGGGGAGGGGCTTGACATCCTTGCACGGCCTTCCTCCTATAGCCAACCCCTCTAGGCACCACAAGCCTTCTCCACCTCTGCTTGGAGAGACCACTTCAAACGGCTTGCGTGTTGGGGAGTTTCAGTCGCGGCGTGGGTTGGTGGATGTGCGCCGAAGTGGCGACGAGTTCTGGATACTTTTCTCGCCTGGATGGAGGGTTACTCGCACCCAATGCAACGTTGAGAGACACCGGGCTGTTTACGGGTTTTGATGGCGCCAAGAGGTCTGGAGCTCGGAGGAGGAGTGGCGAGACCTCCGTCGTAGTGTAGTGCGTGGCAACACACTAATGTATACGCTAGGATACATACGTGTTACCATGAAGTAGTTGAGCGGACTCCCACACCGGATAGGGATGGTCATTGTTTCGGTGTGGCGGATGAACGAGCGGTACTTGTGTAAAAAGTAAACAGCGAGTAGTCTACTCCGTGTGATGGAGTGGGAGAAGCAAGGGAGGAGGGGGGGTCGGGAATGGGCGCGTGGTACGTACGTACATGGTAGATGGCATCCGGCGGGCGGTAGAAGGTATTAATTTAATTTAATTGAGGATAGCAGACACACCAGTATTCGTTTTGGAGGGAAAGCGGTGTGAATATCGCACATCCTTCTTGCCGCGGTGTCAATACAGAGCTACACCTTGCACCGCGGCCGGCCCACGAGCCCTTTGAAAGTGTTGTCGGTGCTGGCGGTGTAGCAATATATATCATGCCATGACTATCGAACGAAATGAACACCGTTCCATCGCTCTTGGATTAATTCAAACTGATCAGATCCGGCGTTTCAATGACAACCAACATCGCTATCCGACAAGACTGCGCAAACAATATAGGAGGGATCACACCAATTCCTGCACACTGAAACACAGCGTGGCTGTTCGGGGATGTGATTACTTGCACCTAAGTTCTGGGTACATCGCTGCATGGACACCAGGGCCTCTCCTTTCCGGTTGGGGATGGACATCAATCAGAGCCTCCTCGATCGAACATTTTCCAGCTCATTGGAGATCTTCATGACACTAGGATAGAAAAGTGTGAAGCGAGAAATCCCCAACCTGCGGTTGAGCTACATCATAAGTCTGCCCTTCCTTCCCTCGCCTCATCTCGGCTCGATCTTCCGATTTCTGAGCACGCTTGCGACAATGCTGAACTGACCATCAATCGCTGACGAGAGCACGCTTCCCGAGAGTGACAAAGGCAACGGTGATCGATTGTACAGACACCTCGCTGACAAGCCCTACGCCTTGCCCGGCCTCATCGGCCTCAAGACACAATTGACCAACCAACCTCCCATGTCCTGCCTTCATCTAGCCTTGACACCTTGCTGCTTGCTTCTCCACCGGTACACAAAAATGAATGCACGGAGAACAATTACTTGTGCTATCCCAGGTTCAACGCCCCATCCCATCGACACGACATGCTTCGTCCGATACACTGCTGTGCCGAGCCACCTACTGAAACAACGGGCCTATGCATACGATTGTGTGTACTAACCCGATGACTACGCTTGGACGCCTACAAAGTGCGTTGAACGTCGAGACAATCGTCTATTTGCTCCAAGTTTCTTTGTCTATTGACAAAATTGCAACCACGTTGTTGACACGATTTCGGCAGGCACCGTAAAAAAACTGGTGATTCGTGAGTTGTTTTGGCGCGTGTGCGCAAGTGAGCATCACTACCACCCCAGATATTCAGCTTCGCTGATACGTACAAATAGTACACCTGGGGTGCCTGAGCTGAGCATAGGCACTCGTCAATCGCTTCCGAGAAAGACGCCCATTCGACCCGGCGATGACAAGACACATGCGCATGCGCAAATGCATGACTTGGGTTTCCTGCCAAAGTCACCCGTTCTCTACCTGCAAAATTCTCGAGCAACGCATTCGGACAGGGCCATTCCTTTAGCCCAGCGACGCTTTCGACGTCATTGGGTGGCGCCCGGCTAAAGCCTCCGCAACGACTGGGTAAAACGTTTTGCCCTACTCCCGCCTCCCTTCCGACTTTTCGAACAAGCGAAAAAAAAAATCACTAGCAGGGCAACACAATCGTAAACGAAACGAAATGACAAAAAATGGGGTTGGCCTTTCCATTCAGCCAGTTGCCCATGGAAGGACAAGACGACCGAGAACATGACGTCGCCTGAAATGAACGACCCTGCGAGATCTGTTAGAGGGGTCTTCATATGCTGCTTTCGCGCCCAAGCGACACGCATCATGGTGCCGGGAAGGTGGGGGCTGGTTGGGAATGAGCGGCCTCCGTCAGCAAGCATGCCGGGTCGATTGCGGGGGTCACGTGGTTGTTGAGCGCGCAAGATGCCTAGCACGAATTCGACGGTGGCGTCACCGGGCAGCCCAAGCACACCACCGACGACAATAAGGGGAGTGCATATTTTCACACGGCGATACCCCCTGACCTGTTCTTCTGCAAGAGAACTGAGCCGCCCTCGGCAGCGTCGACCGTGTCTATCCTCGGTCAGTCGAAGACCGTGTGGAAGTCGAGCTTTGTCGCGACGTTCTCCCGAGCCACTGCCCCCCCCGCAACGCCCGCGTCCTCGCCGCGGCCACCGCTTCCGCCTCCTACGCCGCCGCTGCACCCCGCCGAGAACTGTCCCGCAGGAGCACTAACATCGCCAGCGGCCGTGGGTCTTGTTTCTGGCGTTTGGGCACGAGTAGCCGTCCTTGTCGGCCCCCTTGTGACCTCTACTCCCGCTGCTCGTGGGCCGTAGATTTTGATGCCGTGGCTGATGTTGATGTCGCCTCGATCCGCGGTTGTCGGATGCTGGCCAAACCAATCCCCGCCGTCTTCCTGCATCTGCTCGCCCCTGTGCACGGCACCGCCAGGCGCCCCATGACTCTGAAATGTGCGACGTCTTTCCTCCGTTCCTTGCGGCCATCCACGCCCGAGACCTCCCGCCGCCGCCCCCCTACCACCGTGTGCTCCGCCGGCTTGGCTTCCGGTCATTCTTGAACCAGCCAAAGGGGGAGCTGAAACCCGTTGCCTCGACTGGGCACGTTGATCTCCACCCCTCCGAGAAACGGTCGCGCTGATCGGAGAGGTTGGCGCCAAGGTCAGAGGAGAAGCATGGAACCCGCGAGAGTTTGTAGTCACCGTTGATGCTGCCCCCACATCTGCCTCCTCCCCTCCGCGCCCGCTCCCGCGGCCGTCCGTGACCCCGCGCTTCGCCGACGGGGGGAACGACGAATTCGGGTTCGGTTCACTGTACTGAGATGCCGCCTCATTCCGCCCAACGGCGGCCGGAAGCGCGGTTGGTCGCCAGGACGACGTAGGCGTGCCTGACCCTACCGGCTGATTCGGGCCGAACCTATTGCCGTCGACCAATGTCGCCATCGCCGGTTTCCGAGTTTCCAGGTTGGCTCCTTTGTTCTAATGACAGCCAGGCGACGAGGATATAGGAGAGTTTCGTCAGGATGACGGAGTAAGGGGGTATTGGGAGTCAGCCCGGCATGGAGTTACGAGTGAAGGGACGGAACGGGATTGGTTGATGCGAGCGTGGCGATTGGTCGCTCTGGTTGGCTCGGGGTTACGCCCGAACTAGTGTATCGAATTGGGCAGTATCCGCGTTGTTCTGGACGTGATTGGAATCCAACATGGCAGACCAGCAAGCCATGCCGCATTCCTGATATCTCTACATTACGCATTTGGCGAGCGTTACCGAGTGCTCTACCTCTCCTCGGTCGAAGAAGCTGCTGGTATTTGCCCCAGCCTTCCAGCTCCGACCACCTCCACCACCACCGCTAGACCCCGACGCCGCCCCGCCGAACTCCCCGATAGAAGAGGAAAGCGGAGACGGACCGCGCACCCCCGTATCATGGTCGCCTCTTCCCGTTACGCCACGAGCAATGAAGCGGTTCCTGTCTACATCCTCCTGTTGTGTCCTTGCCCCCCCCGACGCCCACTCATCTCCAAGGGGCTCGCCCACCCCCACCGCTTGCCCCACCCCTGGGACAGCATGGCGGCCCTTGCCTTGCTGCCTCGAAACGTCACCCCACGACCGGGCCGCTCGCACCCGCCCGCTGCTCGCGCTAGGTGTGTGAGAGCTTGCCGCGGTGGGAGGTGGATGCATGACGCGTTCCGGCGGCTGCTTGTGCGTCGACGGAAGCGTGTGCTCGATTGCGACCTGCCCGGTGCCGGCGCCGGCGCCGCGGGCGGTGTGGTCTCCTACCCGATCGTTTCCGCTCGTATTAGCGCGCTGTTCCCACGACTGCCCGGCACCCAAGGCGTCCTGCTGGTGCGGTGGCTGCGGCTCATACGCAAATGAAGAAAATTCGATGGCCTTCTGCTGCTGCTGCGGCTGCTGCTGCTGCTGCTGCTGCTGCTGCTGCTGAAGCTGCTGGGAACGAGGGAGGAGAGGTTGCTGTGCCTGCTATACGGTGAGGTCCGTACGGTAAACGCCTTGTTGGTTTTGGAAAAATGTTGTTCTAGTTGGCAAAATGTGTAAGAGGTGCTGCTATCGTACTTTTCGAAGTAGAGGTTTCGATGGTAGTATGCTGGAATGATGGAGATACCAATTCGGCGAAACCATCGTGGGTATTCGGAAATACCTTTCCGGGTTAGTTCGTGCAGTCGATCTGTGCTCGAGGTATACCCGTCACGCTTCTTAACCGTTCACGACGCGTTTCCGCACGGTACTGGCGCGCCAACCATTTTTCATCACCTCAGGGGATTCCGCCTTCAAGTCGTAGGACTCGGAGAAAAGCTCGACCGCGGGGCCCCATTCAGAACCCTCGCCAACATTCAGGGCCGAAGTGCTAGCGTTTCCCCGTCGACCGACCGAAACTCTCTTCGAGCTAGATGCGACGAAAAAAAATAGGCACAGGTTTGAACAGGCCGATCGTCATGGCGTTGACCAGACAGTTCGATGAACGGCAACTAATACACACTGGCGGAAATGCCACGGCAGAGTTAGAGCCTGTTCCACCCCGATGGGTATGGAGTACTCGGCCTTAACCTGCACGTGGAGACCACGTAACAACGCATGTGCTATTCTCAATTGCGATGCTACGGTCACCCTTGCACGTTCCCTGTGAGGGGGATACATGTCATCGCAGTGGGCAAGGGGCCAACATCGGACAAAGCCTCGTGCAGGAGCAATATTTTCTCTGCCACTGCACCCATGCCGAAACCCTGAAACACCAAGAGGACTATATCCATACCAAGGCCCATTGATCGTATGCAACTTTTTGCATAGATCGGCGACATGTTGGCGCCAACTGAATTCGACATCGCACAAAAACGAAAAACCGAGCATCGAATACGAACACAAACCTGGTGGGAGCACTTCCGCCGGGCGTTGCAAAACCGGCCGACAGCCACCGCGAACCCATGTTGGCTATACTTCGAGGAGACGGGGACGAGGAGGTGCTACCGTTTCGCCCGAGGCGGGCCACTTCCACGCTTGAGGACATGTTCAGCTCGGACCTTGGCGTGTTTCCACCGGGGGAACGAAAGAAGCGGGTTGTGTTCGGGGGACGCCTTGTTGGAGAGTATTCGTGAACCCGAACAGGTGGTCTGTGAGTCTCGGGTCTTGGCGGTTCATCCCACGAGGGTTCGGAGCTAGGAGCACGATTGGAAAACACGTCCGTTTTCGTTGTAGCACATGAAAGTTGTTGTGATGAGGCGACCGACGGTGTGTTTCCGAGAAAGTCGTATGAATAACAGGAGCACACCGCCATTGCGTGGAAAAACATTGCTGGTAGTACCAACGCTTCAAGTTGTTGCCATAGACACGGATCAATCTTAAGCAGTTATGATTGATGCAAACCACGATATTGCATCATCCGATCTCGCAGAAATTCGCGGAAAAACGATGTCGACGTAGGCACAACCCCCAAATGTACGATAGTTGGTGGGGGAATAAGATATTTCCCGGACCGTTATTACCACCCAGGTGGGAAAATTTACCACCTAAGTGGGCAATTGCTGTTCGGAAGCAATCTGACGCGCACACATTTCGCACGCAGAACGCCGATGCTCATCACACCAACGCCAGCAGCAGGCGACATGTACCACAACAACGCCGAACAGTGTGGCGAAACTCCCCAAGCAAGCAATCAGAAGAACGTTGTTCCCCCACCCGGCCTCGAAAACAAGTAGTTCAACTCGCGTGTTCCCTCACCCTTTGTGTCTGAGCACAGTTCTCATCGCCGTCCCGTTCGGGTGATACGTCCCGATGTCCGAGCAAGTCACGCTCCCGCTGCCTCTGCCCTTCGATCCCCACGTTCGGCCGATACCGGGATGCTTGGCCGGCGTACTCGTGCCGGCGGTGTCGCTCCCGGCTTTGCGCTACGGTGAGAGACAAAACGCAACCGAAAATGGTTGCAGTGGCAATTCGCCCAAAATCCTCCTAGGTCGTAGGTGTTTCTTGTAAGGCAACGAACGTCGAGCAAATTAACCCCGTTTATGTTTATTCTGCTGGGCGGTCTTCACTCCATTGTAAACGTGTCGAGGAACGGTCCGAGCAGCCGATCGGAGAAGCTTGAACCCAGACACCAGAACGTTCAACTTGACCCCTCTCGGGCACCGTCATATATTAGAAACCACGGCGTTCTACGTCGACATGCACGCAAATGACAAGACGGAATCAAATGTTTGTTGATAGAGCGGTTGACTGCGGTGGGACAGCCTTCGCGGGTAAGCGCGTTTTGGAGAAAGCACGCGCAGCTCTACTGAAATCGTGCACGGGTGGCTGAAAGGGCCGTGCGTAATAAACAGATGGGCCTCTGCGTTATCCCAGTGCTGCTGAGCTCCCCAACGAGGGGTGCAGTTGGGCCAGTGTTGCGATGGACACCTAGCTGTCGATTGTCTTGAAATTGCGGGCCACTCCTTCAAATCGTTGGAATCCAAACTGGTTCGAGCCATGCCCTTGGCACACGATGTCCCCCACAAACACGCAAACTTGCCCATACAAAGCACTGCCCCATCAGACCCAGAACAGTTGATAGATGAGAGGGGCATTGCTTCACCTTCGCCGGCCTCCCGGGAGCCGTGGGAATGCCGAGATCATCCCCGGCCTCAGAAACACCAATCGCCCCTAGCTCCCCCCGGTCCATTCCCTCCGAGGGCTTTGCTTTGGCAGCGCCGCCACCACCAGCACCACCCCTGCTAGCTGCTCTCGCTCGTTTCCTGGTAGGTCGAAAGGTTGTGTTGTGGATGTATCGTTCGCGTATTAGACGAAAGGAGGCACAGTGACAGAGCTGAAGCCCTCCGACAAGAAAAGACGACCGGTCGGAGATTGCATCTCAAGGGCCGAGTCGATACTTCATGCCATGTGATCTACATTGTAGCGCTATCCTTTTGCACCGGCATGAACAACAACACCACCACAAGCCGCAAGAAACAGGAAACAAACACCATTGCTGATATCCCAATAACTGACACCTACTGTACATCGTCATCAACGATACAGCAAATCCAGCACCAATGACGACGCCAGAAGCGACAGCCATCAATACCACCCGCAACAAAGTGGCAGTATTCAGCAGCCCATCCCCATGCAAGCCAGATCAGCGTGTTGCCTTGCCTGGTAGACTCAGACAGCGCCCCGGCCTTGAACGACGACGCCAGGTCCAGCTGCCGCTCGCCTTCTGACCCAATGCCAACACCAGCCCGCCCTTTCCCTCTTCCCTTCCCTTTCCCGCGGCCAGCACCGGCACCACCGCTCTTTCCACCCCTGCCTCTCTTGGCCCCAGAGCTCCCCCTCTCGCCCGTAGAATTTCCGCCCGCCGGTTTCTTCCGGGTGATTTTGTCGCTCGTTTCCCAGTCCGACCAGCCTGCCCTGTTCGAGGCAGGTGTCGACCCATCTACCGGGTCCGCCTCATCCTGTGGAAAACCCGTCCAGCGAGTGGCGAAATTGCGCCGTGTGTAGCAAGCGGGATAGAACGGTTGTGAGCATCCCTGACAAGCTGGAAGAGTGGGGGGTAGTGGGTAGGCGAGATCGGGTTTGAAGGGCGAGGTGTTGTATTCGTACATCCCAGAACGTGGCTGCGAAGGAGGAATTCAGTGACTGCCTTGGACCGGGCTTGGGCGGGAAACGTCACTTCGGTGTGAACATTGAACTTGTTGAAAACACAGTCAAAGATTGTACGAGGACGAGCTAGAGGCCCGCCGTGGAAGCTGAAGGAAGAGATTTCCTTCACACAGACTCATTATTTTCTCCGATACAACATATAGTCTATGCGGAACACGGCGCGCGTTGCACAGAAGAAGGCGTTGTGTTTGCTTTTCTGTCTCTTACCTCCTCGTTCTGGGCGTCCTGGTTTTCCGAACGCCGCGCGTTCTGTGACCACATCGCACGAAGATCCGCTACGCTCGCGAAACGGCTGTCTAGGCTGGATGGCTTTATCCTGCAAGTGTTTGTTGGGCGAAGAAATACATGTGGCTACACAGGTGGCCATATCTCGGCGAGTGCAGGGGTACAAGCTCGCATTGCGCGGGCGTCAAGACGCCGAAAACAGGCAAACAAGATCGACCTCGAACCAGTCAACGCCAATGATATGGGGATGGAGTGTAGATGCATCGTAGAACGCGTTTTCGTTTGAAGTTGGCGTCTTGTTTGAGAGTAGATGTGACAGATTTGCGTAGAATAGGGCAAGATGTTATCATGAACGGATAAGAAAGGGCTTTTCCAACACGGAGATGTAGCATGGATCAAAGCATTTGTTGGATTTCAGCTTTTCCAAGAGGACATCAACGCAGTAGTATTTTAGCAAGCTTACGAACGCACGTAGGATACCATGAGGATTGTTATTGGTTTTATTTCAAATTGAAGAGGAGATTTTTTTACGATGTAAGTGACAGTAGAAATTAGTCCTACATATGTTGTTGTACTTCGTATTGGTTTAATCTTCATGTAGAGTATGAGACACGAAGTGAAAGTTTTCTGAGGTACATCTGCAATTGTCGGAAGGCAAACAAAATAATAATAACACAACACAAAGCTCGGGTATGAAGGTATCCCAGGTAGGCATAGGTATCCTATAAAGGTGAAAAAAGATGTATTCAGTGGTTTGTGCGATGTCGTCTATGGCCAGACAAAACGTGTGCACGTTAATGATTGCACCAAACCTAGGCGAAACGGGGAGGGCGTATTGCATCCGCTCCGGGAAAGCGAGTCGTGTAGATGAAAAGCTGGCGAAATGAAGCGAATGTTGTGACTTGGTTTGCTTGGCTGCGTTGCGCTAATGTTCGGGGAAGTAAACTAGCATCACACACACGCACACAGACTCGCACACACGACCTATGGAATCATACAAGACGTTATTAATTCAACACTATTGGTAGATAACCCTGTCCACCTTTATATCACACAGAGACAAGATAGCGACACGGTTACCGCCGGAACATTCTCGAGGGGAGATGAGAAACCTAAAACAGAGATCTATGTTGTTGTCATGGCCCCATCACCTGACATCTGCAACGTCCATGCCGCATACCCCGGAGCAGATGAGCCAGAGGTGAATAGTAACGTCCTTCTCGATGGCCTCGACAGGGAGGGTGGCGCTGTGTATGCCCTCCCTATTGATCTTGCGGAAGAGCATCAGAGGCGAGGATGATGAAGGCGATTCCTGTTGTAGCCGCGGCCGGTCGGCCCCAACCCGCACGGCAAGGTGTGTGGCAAAGCGTTAGTAAGGGGCAACTACACTGTAACTCGACACCTAAATCCCTATCGCATGAAGCCCTCATCCAAAGACAAGGGCTTCCTGCTACGTGAGCATGCGCACGTCGTGCGGAGAGCATGATTACCGAAGTGGCATACGTCACGAGCACGACAAGGTCGTCGAAAACGATCAACCCAGTCATGATTACACCAGGTACAACCTGTTTGATTTGGTACGACACATGTTTCCAACTGCTCCGGCCCGAAGAGATTGAGCGACAGGTGAAAACAGCCAATATTCCTCTAACATCTTCCCACTCACTGTGTGGAAAGAAGGATCCGAAAAACTGCCGGCAGAACCCGAAAGAGTCGGTTTCGCTTCCGCCACCGCCCCATCTTTCCCGTCGGAACCTTTTGACGCCTGCGCATCGCCACCTTCAACCGCTTCCTGAAGAGCCACGCACGAAAGGACAAGGGCGTGGGGGGTGCGCAAAGCATGGCAAAGGCCTCCAGACCATCGTTCTTCGCGTCGCCACAGAGGTGGGACGCAGGGAGTCAAGTACCTGACCTTGCCGCGTCATCCGAATAATAATGTCCGGACGCGTTAATAAGATTTCGCCCACGTACCTGCGCTCCTACGTTGTGACAACGAACACACATCGAGATAGACCCCTCGTTGCTTTGTGTTCTATTCGGTGGTGCAAGTCCCATGACATGAACCCGACGGTTCAGTTGAGAGGCAGATTTTATTTGACTTGTAGCCTACCAAGCTCCCTGCCGATGGCTTAGAGAGTAGACCTGGCGCAGCCATTCAGAACGACCGACGAAAGGCTTGCAAAAAGTCCACCTACGCCCTCCCTCGATATTAACGACATCGATAGCACCATCAACTGCGTAAGTCCGCTCTCGCTGGATTAATCAGTGCTGAGAAGGTCGAAGAAAGCACTACGTGGAGAATCAAGACATGAATACCTAATGAGAAAACAACACATCTCACAGCCACCGCCACGAAAGCATCCAACACCACCACACCACCGCTACAATTTCAACAGTGACAACCAAGACGTATCGTCTGTACCATCGACAGTATACAATGCTGAACAACACCTGGCCGTCGTGGTACACGACAAGTTGGAAGTTGGTGTCATTCCGCCTCCAGCCAGTCGGTGGGGGGGCATATGCATCATCGGGGGGCTCAATGTATCCGTCGGAGAATGGGTCCGTTGTCTGGAACGCCGGTTCGACTCGAACCTGACCGAGAAACCGCAACAAACCCAAAGAGTAATTGCAAGTGTCCACCGGCCGTTCTCAGCCAACAGTGCAACGCAGACAACGACGCGTACGTATGCGTCGGCCTACAATAACGTAGGTGGCAAATTGTTCACGCAGTACACAAACTATTCCATGTCGCCCCACCCACCCCATCAATTTCTATTTTTCAGAGCTGTGGCACTGGCTCGACATGTCGGTTGTTGAGGCTTCAACTCCACTGCCCTAGTTGCCGCAGAATTGGGCCGGAACTGGCTTGATCACCTGCAGTTCCTGCCTCCCGTCACCCATCTGCCGACGCGACACGCTGGCTGTCAGGGCCCTCGACAGCAGCTGTAGAGCGGCGTGGCGAATGCCTGTGAGGTTCAGGGTTGACCAACAGCAAGGAAGCCATGTCTCACGTAACAACATTGCACGAGCTGTTTTGGCAGAAAATGTGGTCGCGGCGAAGGGATCAAAGGGACCCAACATATTTCAAGTATTTCCTGTTACCGTGCTACCGAGGCGTGCACCAAAAGGGTATCAAGAGGGAACCGAGGAACAGTTTGTTGGAGTTGGAAAATGAACATGGTGCTGAAATTCCGTATATCAAGAGGCTAGTAAAAAAAGAGACTAGCGTTGCTGTCGGCACGAGAGTACGACAGGTCTTCTGTGTCCACCTGGTACGATCGGGCCTGCCTCACAGAGTGCGTTGGTGGACACCCGTGTGCGCAACTTCCTTCTGGACATTCGTCTTGAGCTTATTGTTTCATCGCTTTTGGTCGCGGTTTCGGACAGAGAGGCGGTCGGACGAATAATGAAGTCGCCTAGAGCGAAAATAGGTTGCAACTTCGTATGTAGGGACTTTAGCTCAATCTTTCGTGGGGCTCCTCGCGTTCATCACTTGTTTGTTCGATTGTTTTTGCACCGAAACAGGCCAGCCGTCAAGACAAGAAGTCGACCCTACCGTTTCCGAACGGGTGCTTGCGACCGGTGATGGCGTCGACGTTGACCGAAGTCGAACGGCCTAAATCGGTGAGCGTGATGATCCCACTAGCCTCCAGACGCCCGCTCATGGTATCACCCACCCCGGGAAGCTGCTTTAGTTGCCCTCGCTGGTCGTTTACATGCGAGATAGCCGCAACAGGTGGCGACAAGATTGGTACAAGGCAGGGCGAGGCAGGGGGGGGGTCTCGTTCAGTTGCTTTTCGTTCGTCTCGGGACGACAGGAGTGCTCCCACTACAGGCCGGCAACATCGGCGACGTCCGGGCGCTCTGTACAAGTGAGGTGATCTGTGTCTCTCGCTCTGGAGAAATAGACACTAGCCACCACGTCGTCTTGGATATCTAGCGGCGGAGGAGGCGTCAATACTTCTTCGATGCTTGCCCTAGCCGCTGGTCAGCCTACAACTCATCCAAAGCGACACGGAACACTTGGGTACTCTCGGTCAAGACAATGCATTTCAGCGGGGCACAATGCACGTTTCTGGTACATGTCACAAAAAAACAATTCCCTTCTCATCTTGCACCAAAAAGCCACCAACACCACCAACACCACCATTTTGGCTTATCTCAAACGATGTATGAATACTCTCGAACACCATCACCACCACCAACAGCAACAACACCAACAAAAACGCCACACATATCACCTCGGCATCCATCCACAGCCTGAGGCGGACTGAGCGCATGAGCCGTAGGGACACGGCGCAGCCCAACCCCCCGCCCCTGCCGGCGACCGCGAGCGACTCCGCACAGCAGCCGAGCAGCCTCGCGGACGTGTCGAGCATGGCGGTCTGTTCGCCCCTCAAGGTCCAGTCATCGAGGTGAAGGCCTCCGAGCGCAGCTTGGAGGAGAACCAGGGCCTAGATTGCGCTCGCGAGGACGGCGACGATCCCAGGCGGGTTCGATGAGTATAGGATCGGTTAAACGTGGAAACGGCTTCCACAGTGGTTTGGACGATGCACTCCTGGAGCTGTCTTGAGGAAAAACGTTTCGATCATCCCGCGGAACATTGGATTGTTAAAAAACTCCTTCGCAAAACCATTATGAGAATAAGCAAAAATAGAAAAAAATCAGCAGCGGTAGCAGAGGCACATCCGGCCAATCTTTCTCCTGTTCTCACTTTGTCTGCTGGCGTCCGCACCACCTCCTTCTTTGGCGGCGGGTATCGAACTTTTTGGTTCAGGTCGTTCAGGAAGCGCTTCTCTGCCCGTCGTAGTGGGACGTTGACCTCGTCGCACTCGGCACACACTCGCAGGATGTCCCTGAAAGAGAAGCACAGACGAGCGAAGCAGTGTATTCTAGCACACCTCTGTGTCCCAAAGCGTTGAATCTTCAAGGTACCCAAATTCCATCCCCAACCCCAAAACAAGCCCCACCAATTGAGATTAGTACATAGCGATAGAGAGCATACGCGCCAGAGATGAAGAAGCACCCCGCTGCCCCCGCACAATCTCCCACACTACGGACAGTTCTGCTATACCGCCCCACCCATGGGTCACCCGTGGGCCGCTCATGGGCACTTATACCTAGAACTTAGCCACCAGCGCCAACCTAGCACGTATCGTATGGGGTTGGGGTTAGGGTTGGGGTTAGCGTTAGCGTTAGCGTTCGGGTTATTAACCGCTACAATGCCCGTTCCAATGCAGAGAAGCGTTTGTTTAGGAGTAAAGTGGTTAAGGTTGAAGGGCTCTCATTGGTCGCCCATGTGGTGCCCATGAGCGTTCTAGCAAAACTGTAGAAAGTGTGGGAGAGCCCCCCCGCATGCTCACAAACACCAATCAACCGACTCTGTGACCCAAGATCCCCCTTTTGGAACACTGACCGGGTTCCGTGGTTCTCGGAAACCTCCAGGATGGCCTTCATGGACTCAAAGCGAACCATGAAACGGCTGAACAGAATGCCGTGAGGGGTCGGTTGGACGGAGAACTCGTCCTCGTCCATGGCGATTACTCCGGCATCCCGCAGCTGAGGCGAACACGAGCGATTGCAAGGTTACGAGGACGCGTATATTCAACACGAGAGCCTGAGATTGTAGGGCAAGACAAACATGGCTCGAAACAACGAAATGGAAGTATCCGCTTCAAACCTACAGTAGTTGATGATGCATTTGGTCGGCGACAACCCTCCCACCACCAAAGAGCACATGGTTGTTCGCAAAGCACTCGCTTCATGCCTAGTTTTGAAAGGCTTGGGCAACTACGCTGAAACGAGCCTCGATGCCGGGGATCACCACGAGTCGGGGCTCGTGAAAAAGGACTAATCCAGGCAATCTGGTCGTTGTCCGCGACAACCGTCCCAACAATATCAAGCAGCGGGTATTGGATGGGTCAGAAGTGCCGGCCGGCAAACAATTCAAGCGAGAATGGACCCGTGGCAACGGCTTGACGGTTTTGTGTTCAGGAGGTCTCGTATAGTCCCTAGAGCGGGGGAATTCTTGAGCCGTTTCTTTGTAACTTTACCCGTAGCGCAGCACAGCACTTCCGGCGGTCCTTATCTGTTCCATATTGGGTACAGTTGGTGGCACGGAGCCCACACCCAGTGTCTACCTGGCCTCCTGCATTCACAGCGTGGCCTTGATTTTCCTACGTCTCGCTTTTCAGAAGGTAACCCGTTCTTCCCGGTATCATTCGGACGACAGCATCAATTGAGGACATCGCTAGATCACACACCTTATTGCATATATTACTTCATGCTCTCGCCTCCCGTACTTGTGGGAAAACTGTCAACGAACTCGCCTGCTTCAAGCTGTCCAGACAGGTGGTCTGCATGTGGCCGTAGAGGCCTCCGGCGGCAAGACCTGTGGGGAGCCCGTAGAAAGACGGGTTCTGCTGGCAGCGGATGAAGTAGAAGGTGCTTCCCTCACCCACGAAAGCGTGGAAGGCGTCATTGTGCCCATATTGTTCACGGGGGGAGGGAATCGGTTAGAGGAAAAGGGGTCGGGGGGGAGTTGAGACGGTAAGGGCGGTGCGTTTTTCATGTTGCATGGTTGTGGCCTTGCCAGATGTCATTGGCGACAAAAACTGTACAGGGAAGCTTCGTGCGCGCTGTGCACTTGCGTGCGGTCTGCGATGTGCCGTTTGGATGCCCAGATTACTGTAAGACATGGTGCAATGGTACAAGGCCATCTGCTGAAAAAATGTCCTTTTCGGCGCTGCGTGAGGGCCAGTTTGGCGAGGTCGAACCCGTCCCTTCCGCAATATTGCACGAGCGACCACGAACGAGGCCACGCTCCGCAATTCCCATTGTGATCACCAAAATCTTCCCTTTTCAAGGTGCAATTCTGTTGCGATAGCTTCAATGGTATGAGTTGGTATTGCCAACTCGGTGATATCTCGCCGCGGAAAGGAGTAGTTCCGGTTGTCAGGATCTATCACCGAAATACGAAGGGTTCTGTGAGCAATCAGAATCGGGGCTTACTTAAGTTAAATTCAGATACCTTCTGAGCCACTCGATGGCCTCGCCGACGTCGTGAATGGTTTCTCCCTGGCACACCTTGAATACAGAGACACCGATCACAGAAATTCACGGTCGAAAAACATGTTTGACTGATTTGGGTGGATGTTCGCGAATCAAGTAGAGGTACGCAGCCATCGACTCATTTTCACTGCATATCCGCCGGAGGCTGCTATCGCAAACTACGTCTGTACGTTTTGAAATGCTCGGAACAAAAAACCACGATGCGTGGCCATGGACAGGAGTGAGACGCTCCACGATTGTCGACATAAACAATGGGTCACAGGGACAGTGGTAAGACTTAGGCGATGAGCTTGAACGGGATGACAATGCCACGTTCTGACCTACGGCAACAGGCACCTGTACGTGGTGTGGCATTATTTGGAGCGATTCGACTGCTTCGGTAGATGGATGTGCCACCTTCCACGCCCAAAGTCACGAGGGAAACCAGCTAAGTTGCTCTTGTCACACGTTGTTCACACACAGACCTCCGAGTTGAGCGCCTCGAGAAGCCTCGCTTGGAGGGAGCTCTCGACTGCCTCCTGCCCTGCGCTAAGGCGCTCCAGGGCCTTCTTGTTGCTCTGTAGTTGGGGTGAGATAAGCAATGACTCAATGGCACTGTTGGCCGAGAACAAAAGCAAGGTCTTAGGGTGCTAAACGTGCGGAACGAGCCAACCGGGACAACATTGAAGAACGCCTCAACAACATTCGTTCATTGTTGGTTGTTTGTTGGTCGTACTCCGATAACAGTGTCGGCTAACCAAATTCGGCTCCCCCCTAACGCACATGCATGTACCAAGTCCAATTTGTTTTCAGATAAGATGTATCTACTCGCCTTGTTTACCGACTGCCAGTATAGAACTGTCGCCAGAACCATTCTTTCGCGCCTTTCAATCGGTTTGTCATCGCGATCGCTACGACCGTCTATACGGTCTGGCAAACTGAATCCTGATAAGCAAACTAAGGGAAACCGTAGAGGAACGACCATGATCACCTCTGAAGTCATGATTACCGCCACGCCGCTGCTGTCGAACCCCTGGCGTCCAGCTCTTCCGATCATCTGCAGGATGGCCGACCTTGACGACGGGATGGGGGCAAGCAACGTCGGTAGTAAGTCAAGCTGTCCGTTCAAGGTTGATATTGCTTGCGAGTTCGGTTCGAAATTCCTATTGACCGCGGCTAAGGTATAAGAGGTATGTCGTGTTCCGTCTCAAAACCCAGCTCGCTCATTCTCACAGAAGGGGTTGCACTTAATCAAGGGACCAATCACAATAAGTGCTCTAAACCAGCGTACGTACCATCGCAGATGCTGCTGTGAGTGTAAAACATGCTTGAATGAAATGTAAGCCAATCTTGCGTTGAAGTTGATACGTCCGTGGGATTGTTTATTCAGAGAGGAAATATGGCTACGCAGGACTCAAACGCTGCTACTTGTTCCTTCGCGCCGTGCTCTACCCGTGCGTTTGTTGGTGATGTCACCCATTGCGTTTCATTAATCTTTTGCGGTTCGACCGACCAGCTTCTCTCTCGCGAGCCATCACGAATGAATCCTTTGAATTCCGGTATGGAATCCTTACCTGGACATCTCCTTGTACCCTTGTGCCCCTCGGTACTGGTTTGTCCCCTTGATCACAACCAGCCTCGCGGGAAGGTTCACACCCATGGCAAGCGTAGTTGTCGCGACAAGCACGGCGAGGCTGACGAGGTACAGAATGAGCAACAGACAGGGGGGCAAGGCAAAGCATCGTGACGTGATTCATTCAGGCATGGATGAAGAGGTGAACAGGATTTGACTAGTTGGGTTAAAAACGAAACTTCAGTCATGCCGCCGCAATGTTCAAATATCTTTGAAAACCTTCCGTTTATTCGTTTGACAAGCACATGAGCTGAACCACCTTGGAATTTCATTCACACCCTGGTCCTATTAGGATGATCGATGGCAGACAATCATTTGAAGAAAAACCTGCGGCTGGCGACATAAATCGCTTGACACTTTGAAATCCTCCCCATGACAGGATACACCCGTGTCGTACAGCTGTGAACATGATTTCAAACTCTCAAGCACCTCGGCTTGGATCGACACCCGAACGAAAGCTGTCGTCTTATCCGCACTTTTCATCATTCACGACACTCTGTTGAAGTCGTTTGTTGTTCACTTCATCCCAACCATCCGTACAACCTGCCGGACAGGAACGCCCTTTCCACAAGCCCGCGGTCGCGGGGAGAAAGTCCCGAGTTGTGGATCGCCACGCCCCTGATCATTAGTTTGGCCAACTGCGGGTCCTCGGCCGTGTTCGCTGCAGTCGCTAGGTACTGCATGACCACCTGTGTGGAAAGGGTAGTCTTTTTAGAGGTGGAGGACAAACTATACTAGTCGCTGCCTACAGAAGCCTGCAGATCCAAATAAATTCATATGGGGCCTCTGGAGAAAAAATTCGGCACTAGAGCAAGTAATTCATAACTTCCTTGCCTGGGAGCCCGTCCTTCTGGCGTAATCCGTCCCTTTGGCCAGGGAGCTTGCGACCGTCTCGGTGTCCTTCTTGCTACCACAGAACACCAAAGACGGCTTCCCGTTCGAGTACCTTGAGCAGGTTAGGATATGATAGCGGTAGATAGCTCAGTTCGTTTGGAAACAACGAAAACACTATTCGGCGTTTGCCATCGTGGACTCTGTTTTACAGATTCCGATGAGTATGGTCTTATTCTTCACGAAGAATAGGAAACAATCCCGTTCCTTTGACCACTTAGACCTAGATACTGAGAAAGACATCGTCATAAGGAAACAGGCAAAAAAGTTGTCTACGTGACACATCAACAGCAGATGTCAAGGCTGGAAGACAAAATTACCGGGTTTATTCATTATCATACCTCGCAACAGTTCCAGCGACACGATTGTTGAGTCCCCGGTCAAAGAGGAACGGGTTGCTGCCGGAGGGATAGCCGGCCACGTGCGTCTGAAAAGAAACCGTGATAGACGCATGGCCGGAAATGAAGTATGACGTGCAATATTCCAGGCGTAGACTGTCATCGGTCCGTTTACGACTAGCCCCACGTATATACTAGGGTCATATCTCGTCCGGCTTGAGTTTGCGTGTACTGCGGATGCGTACGGGTCTGAAGCAACGGTTGCGATTCTCATGTTTCAGGAGCTTGCAGCTGTTGCCGCAACTGCACGAATAATGTTGTGTACTAGCTTCTTGGTGATTGGATTGAACTCCCATCACTTCGGAGCATGCCCCGAGCACTGGCGTGCAAATGTCGGGAGAAAGCACCATCTCAACTTACGTTCCGGGTGCGTATCTTCCGTACCTTTCGAGCGCCGTTCACATGGCCTGCTGCACTGCCGTGTCGGGTGGTTGAGTCACTCCTCATTATTTTATTTCACTTATTGTACAGCGTTTGCAATTGGTTTTGTGTGCCATCTGGACAATACGTCGTCGTGCACTTTTAGAAATACCCTTGCTGAGTAGTTGGGCTGTGACCACGGATAACGTCCGTCCGTTTGTCTGGTTACGATAGCAAGACCGAACGGCTTTCACGATGGAAGACACAACAGCAACACGAACCATGCCATCGATAGCGTACCTGGAGAGGGACCGGCCTGAACTCATCTCCAAACCGGAACACCTCAGCTCCAAGGAATGAACCGAAATCGTCGGCGTTGGGAAGCGTCGCAGACAGCGCAATGAAGCGCATCCGCGACGCGGGAAGGCCCATGGAGACCACCTGCTTGTATCGATCAAGAGAAATTTCGTGGCTTTTGTTTTGCGCTGTTGCACCCATCACCAGTCTCATTCTCTCCGGAAAAGACATATTCCCGAAGATAGCTTCGCGGGGTGTCGCGGGAAGGGAGATCGAGGACCAAAGAGAAGAGGTCAGCTGGTCCAGGCACGTGTCGGCTGAAGGAGAATTTAGTGCCAACCTGCAGCGACCCCTTCGCATAGCTTAGGACACATGTTCTTCCTAGGTTGATCCAGTTAATGAGGCAACTTCTCTGAAGGTGTCTCCCGAGGTGGCGCCATGTAGGTGGCGATGACATTGTTGTTGTTGTTGGTGGCCAGGCGTTGTACACACGGCAGGTGGGCCTAAAAATAGGGCATACTGTTTGTTTCAACTCCGTCCCGTGCAAACAACAACGTCGACAACGCGAGCACAAACGTCTATTCATTCTGTAACACCACCCCTCTCCAACAAACAAGCGGTGGTGGAGTATTTCATACCTCCGTAGATCGCGATACCATCTTCATTCGAGTCAGGATCACTTCCAGTGTGGCACCTCTCTCCTCTCCGATCGTGTGAACTTCGTCGACTAAGACGAGCGCCACCGTGCCGACCTTGCCATGTTCCGTTTCAATGCACGTAGACAGGCCGTCTTATTGAGAAGTTTTTGAACTACATGTATTTGACAACACTGCTTAATTGTTGGGGTGTTCTCAGACGCAACCAACGTAGACCCAGCCAATACGACAGCAGTAGCACTGAGGCACGCCTGGACGACGTCAAAGAAGTGAAGGGTCAATGTTTCAGCGACATGCGTTTGATTGGGTGTTTTTTGTTGTATCTCGGTGATGTACACAATAATATCGCGTCAGCACGACGTGTCTTAAATGATGAGCCAGTCTCGAATCAACTATCTCCAAGGAGTGATTGCTCTTGAACTTCTTCCCAGATTCGAGAGCGATTTCAGTCCACTTTCAAGGACCTGGATGCCGTCACAAAGACGGAGCTTAGCTTGGATATAATGTGAGCTCTCATGCTGAACGAGGTTGTGACGACTTGCCTCACATACGTCATTCACGCAGTATGTACAGGCGCAGCTCCCAATGTAGCCGTGGAGAATATTAATGAACTCGATTTCATATTCAATGTTTTGCAGAACGGTACACACCAAGAACGCGTGCTCCTTCCAACGTCTGGTGATGCTGTCCCACTTTTCCGGCGTGGTGAGGATAACGTCCGCCGACGCCAGGTCTCGGAGGGACACCGAGCCCTTGGAGGGACCGGAGGTGGAATCGCTGGTGAGCTCGGCTAGTCGTATTCCCAGTGGTGAGAACTTGGCGGTCCAGTCGTCCAACGTTTGCTGACAGAGGGCCTGTAAGGAAGGGTGTGAGAAAAAAGCCCACAAGGAAAACCAAATACTTCGTGCTCTGAGTAAGCAGTTAAGAACCCAATGTTCTATGTCAAATGTTGAAAAATCTGAAATTCTTCGGGTTGAAATGCGTTGCGGATTGACTTGCACCGGGAAAATATATAAACATTGAGCCGGAGTGAACGGTTCGTTTGACCTCGGCCGGGAACGGCACAATAAAATCGCCACAACATTTGAACCATGTTTGCAGGTATAGCGGAGATGGTGGAAACGGTTGGGAACTTGTTGGGGTGAAGTGAGGAAAGTGTTATCCAATCTGTTCGTTCTCGGACTGACCTTCTACTTGACATTCTCAGGGTCCAAAGCACCCTCTCCATATCTCCTACGAGGGCAATAGATTGTAACCAGTTGGCAGATACAGTGAGTGTTTTCACACCACCAGGACCATCTGTCTTCCAAGGACCTTTATTTTTCGTACTCATGTCTCTTTCGTCTCATACCCTTGTCATATCATCAATGACAAGTATCAATTTGTCCCTCCGTTGACGTAACAATGACAGTAATTCTAACAACCTCACTGGCTCTCCACGAATGACCTTCTCTCGAACTGTGAAAACAAGGGTTTGCGTCGCATGATAACCAAGAAGTAATTGCCGCACACAGGATTCACTTAATATTCCCGTCCGAAGCCACAATCCAAAGAACTCACTTTCATGGGAGAGATGTAGATGACCTTGCGGTTGCCGAGGGTGTCGCCAGACTCTTGCCAAAGCCGAGCGATCGCCATTTCTAACACAACCGTCTTGAACCATCATGGCATTACAAGCACCAAGACAAAGACGAACGAGTGAAATGCGTTGGTGAATACCGTAGTGTGCACATGCATCCACTTGATCGGCGGCGACTGACTGTCGTGAAATGAACGGGAGTTTCCTCACAACGTTATTGAACGGTGTTGAGCGTCTCTCGATGGCATGGGAGAAGAGTGATGGCAGTCGCTGACCCAGCCTGTCAAGGTGATTGCTCAATCAAGAGTGAAGTTTGGCATGCCCAACAACAGGTGGTGAATAAAATACGACTTCACGTAAGTCTGAATCTTTGACAGACACACCGTTCGTTTGCTCTCCCGAATTTCCGGGTTATTCTTTCATGAACGGTCGTATCAATGAAAATTCATAGTGACTTATTCACAAGACTGGCACAAGTTGTGCATTGCACTCTTCAGAAAGATTCCATGACTCCGGATCGAGCACTTCTTGCCGACTTCACCGTCATTATTTACCCATGTAGTAGCCCAAAGCATCAGACTGGTTTAGGCGGTATCGTGCTACCACGACACTACCGCCAGTGCTGACTCCCGTATGTCCCTTGGACGGCTAAACTTGCCATTGTTGTTAGGACAAAGTGCTTTCAGCGGCGTTCGCATCATATTCTTCATAATCCGCTTTGAATGAAGCGCGTACGTTGTAGGAGTCAAAAGCACCTACGCGAGGTGGGGTTGGGAATGACCAGCTTTCCCCCTTGGTGCAGCGACAGACTTCCCTCTATTAGGCATGTTGCCAAACCCACCTTGCCGCAACCCGTCGGCGCCGAGACGACCACGTTCTTGTCGCTCTCGGCAGCCGTCTGGAACAGTGCGCTTTGGATGGCGTTGAAGTTTTGGAAAGGCCAAATTCTGATCGGAAATGGAAGCGCCAGGACAAGGTGGGGAAAACCGGCGCTATGCTGGGGCGTGTTTTTGCTTTGTACGGGTATGGCGTGCGTCACGGCGTGAAGAAATGCAAGGTTCGTGCATGTAGACCGCATATAGACCGAACCACCCCCGACACTGTGCATGAGTGAAATCTACCTACGACAGTGACAGGTAGTAGTGATTTTCGTGAAGTGACGTAGGCGACAAGAGTAGTACACCGTTCTTCGTCAGCAGAACGTGGTGCACTATTCCATCCAGTCGATCAGGCGGCTGTAGAACACGTTGTCCTCGGCGTGGTATACAAGCATGGACGCAACACCGTGCGTTCCAATTCGGCAACCATGAATGTTTTCGTGATGCATTGTTCATTTGGTTTCAATATCTAGTGAATAGAATGTGATCGCCGACACGGCTGTGCTTGTTCGTTCGTACAGCTGGGATAGAAAACCCAACCTTGAACGTTTAACCTATTTGTCGTCAAGGTTGTTCGTTGTTATGTCATCATTCCCTGCAATATTTTCATAGTTTTCCGGCGAGGAAATAATTCGATGCAGATGCGGTTTGGTGTGATGGGTGACAAGTGGAAGGAACGTGATACCTGCTGAGCTCCGGAGGGTAGACATCCTTCACTCCAACAAGCGAGGGCATCTTCCTCAGGGCGCTGCTTCTATCCATGCCGGCGCCATGCAAGCTGCCGTAGCCATCGCCTCCGCCCGCCTCTTGTGCAGAAGCACCTGCGCTCCTTGCAGCCGACGCTCCACCCGGGGAGAAAGAGCGTGAACTCCGACTTCCCGAAGACCGAGCGGGTTCGGCAGTGCCCCATCTTGTTTGGTAATGACTGTCGGGAGTGACTTGCGCCGAAGGCTTGTAGGGGTTCTGCACCGCGATATGCGGCCGGGTGTTTGAAATAGGAGGTGGCACGGACAGTCGCGGTGGCTGCATCGGCTCTGCAAAGGGAGGCAGCAACACGTTGAGTCAAGGCAAGGATTAAGATGGAATCTGTGTCAATCGGAGTGGGCGTGTTCTAGCCCAGCCGTGTCGTACGTGGAATGAACATGGGTGCTGCTACCGGACCCGCGCCGTAAAAAACGAGCTAGAATATGCACGTATTGGTCAAAATGAATGAATATCCATTGAGTGCAACCCAATGCTGCGTAACCCTGGCAAATAGGGATGCGTGACTACTTGGACACTGTCACAAAGTGCAGGTGATGCCTGGAAGAGGCTAGGAACACCTGTGAAACTCAGCATCCTTCTGCGATTCATTACCTGCGTGGTCTGGCGTCACAAACTTGGGCTGGGAACAGATCATTTTTCGAGCATCGTCCAGGTACGGCCCTCCCCGTCCCCACCCCCGCCCAGCGTCTCTGCCATCCTCCCTTTGCCACCGCCCCTTGGCACCGCCGTTTTCCCCAGTCCTAAAATCCGACGATCGAAATGCGGTGTCAGAGTCGTCATCATGGCCTTGAGCTATCTGCCGGTATCTGTTCGTCATGCCACCGCGCTGTTGGTGTTGCCGCTGTCCAGTGGCCGGCGAGACTTGATGTCTGAGTTTTGGTGCACTGCGGTTACTTTGAACGGGATCGTGACCGCAACGACCTCTACGGGGCAAAACGTCTTGTTCGGTAGAGCTATCCGAGTCGGACCCGAGGTCCATTTCCAGTCGGAACCGCTTTCTCGCCATCACGGGCTCTCCGCCATAGATGCCGCCTCCGCCCCTGTCGCCGGTAGATTCCATGCCTGTGGCTATTCCACGGGTATTGCCGCCTAAATCTGCTTCGAAGAGCTGTGAAGGGTTCGGGGTGGCGGCCAGGTTGTGCCGCGTGGTGGTCTTCGTTCCTTTTGCTTCCATGGAACACGGGGTTGTTTCGTTGTCCCCCCCGGCGGGAAGCTCGAGGTTTACGCCCACGAGCTTCCCCGATTCGGATGGCCCTATGGGCAGCTGCTCTTGGATTTCCGCTAGAGGGTCGAGGGTCAACTCGTCTTGGTGGGAGAAGCGAAGTGTGCGCTGGGACCGTCCGTACGCAAGCATCTGCGGGGGGTTAAGCGGAGACACGAAAGCAAATTCCACGCAGCGGCGGATCGCAACATATTAGTGTAAGCGGCATCGGGAAGCAATGACATCGAATGTTTCACAAACAGCAGTGTATTGTGTCTCTGAGAGGAACCTGGCGACAGCACGAAGGCAAACAACTGCGGGGATTATTCACTACAGCACTATATTTATTTGTAGTGCAGCGTACTTCGCCGTGTGGCAATGCAACAGACGGGCGATGGCCATGGCAGCCCGTCCTTCCGTTCGGACTTCATGCGTGGCAGAATGCCACTTCGTTCACTGCTATCAAGAAGATCACTCGGTCCGGTACACCATCACTCCAATGCACCCTCACGAGGATTGCGTAGTCTACTGTACCGGTACCTCATCGCTGCGGCTCTTCCTTGGTTCGCAAAAGTAGAGGGTTGTCGAGCCTTCGTATGCCGCAGACATATGTCAAGCCTTGACAGGCAACATGGAATACTTACATGCGAAGGGTGTAGACTAGACGTACACGCAACTGCCCCTACACGATGCGTCCTCCGTGCTGTGGCCTCCCTGGTGGCGGCGAAAGGAGCCCAATCTCGCGTTTTCTGCCAAAGACACATTTCATTCCACGGGGACCCCGAAACGCGGCGTGTTCAGCCCAATGACATCGCCATCACATGGCATAGCCCACATGACATCACCGTCATTTGCGGGACATACCATACCAAGACTCGCACTAGAACGAGACACACGAAACTTTGGTCACAGGAGGTGTGCTCTGGAAAAAGTCGAGAGTCGGCATCTTCACCTGTACGCGTTCGCGTTCAGCGTTGAAACGACACAGGAAGATTCATGTACTGCTGTAGCGACCTCTTCAGTTTCACACGAGAAACAACGCAATATCTGTTCACTTCTGGCAACCATCCGCAAGTGGACCAAGGCCATACTTAGGCGCGAGGCTCCAGAGATACAGTACATAGCGCACTTCTCTTGGCCATTGTGCGGTCTGTTCCAAATTTCCTCGCTTCTTTTGGTGTAGCATGGGCACAGTTAGAACACGTGCTCAGTAAATGCAATGTGCGAGGAGACCGTGATATCTTGTCATACAGTGCAAATAACAGCTGCAGATTAGACTACAAGGAAATCTGCCTCAGACTACATGCCTGATAGTGAGAGGTCAATTTCCCGGCCCTCAAGAAGGACCCCTCGGTTCAGCCAAGGATCGCATGGAAGTTGTGTAACCGGCGCTCTCAGTGATGATATTTGTTCCAGCCTGCCGTCTCCACCTGCTGAAACTAGCTATCAGGACACATCAAATCGTCGTCTGAAGCTGGAGTTCCGGCAACGTGTGTACAGTAGTGCGAGAAGTGTAGCGGAAGGTCGAATCCGTGTGTCGAATCGAATCCTGGCATACTCTAGATACCGGCTTGTGCTTTTGTCTAGTGATTCCGACACTCTGATTTGTTTACCCAAAGAGGCAGCCACAGACAGAAAGCAACGTACAATCTACGCTCTCAAAGCCCTATTTTAGCCGCACGTTGTGAACGAAAGCGGGAAGGGACAGCCTGTCCACACGGGTCAACCCATTGCCATCCACGTGACCAAAAGAATATCCAGCTGAGGAAAGCTTACGATATGTTGCTATTATATTATTGCAGAGACTCAACGAGCCACCATTTTACACGCACAGCAGATACAGGCGAAATGGAACCCGCCCCACCACATCTAAGCACAAGATGCCCAACACCCTTCGCAGGATACCGCGTACCCTTAATGCGACTCGCCGAACACCTCACGATGCTTCGCGCTTGGTGATGTGAGCACCTGGTCCGGTGAGAACCTTGCGTGCTCCGTCCCGGCTTTGCAGGGATGCGCGGTCAAATGTCTACGACTACGGCATGCACGACTATGAGTACGAGTACCCCCAACCCCCACCACGTCTCTGGCCACTGGTCCGGAACATCCCTTCCATCCGTCTTAAGATTCGAGCAATGGCGCGACCGCAAAAATATCCTGAGCCGCTCAGCACGAAGAGGGAGTGCTCGCCAACTGTACACTTAACAAAAATACAACAGGACCCAAAGAATCGAGAACATGTGGCGGACAACCACGCGTGAAAAACAAGAGTGGCAAAATTTCAAGCGAGGATGATATTGATTGGCATGTCGTCCGAATCAGCAGAACACCAGATTCACAGGACCCCAAATTTCAAAGGGTCGGCGGCTGCCATCCGCAATCTGAGAGGGCAAAGTGTGCGCGCACGAAGCGCCCCGTGGTAGCTCATCACACGTGAAGGGCACGGCTAACGCTTGCGGCCAAAGTAAACAACCACCGTTTAATTGCTAAAATATGATTTCACGCTATCGCGAGATTTCCACCCAAGACGAGAAATCCGAACGGCCTATTTGAAGAATTCTATTGGCCCATTGAGCAAATACCGATGCAAAATTGACAACCATAGATAATCTTGAATGACTGAAAAGAACCCATCCTTTCAGGAAAGCCCGCGACTATTCGATTCGATTCTACGCCTGACTCACGTCCAATGAACAACCCTTTTCTAGCGGAGTTGTGGTTTGGAAAATGACGCCAGTAGCGTCGCTAAGCGGTATATCATGCCGAACACAAACCCTGTCTTTTCACACAGCTCAAAAGTCTGAACCCTAACCTAGGCACTCACTAGAACGACTAGCGATGAAGCACGCGCACGTGCAGCGAAAGAGGTGCAGCTGACAAAAGCGGGTCCTGTATTTTGTGCATTCCTGGAGGACTCATGTCTCTACCTGATGTCTTTTCACAAGGTCAGCTGGGATTTTTGCACGATCGAAGCTTAATTCAGACACGGAGGCAAATCGAAAAATGTGGAACAACAACCACAAAGAACCCAACACCCATCTGTGAGATGCCAGAAGAAAACCACCACACTAAATAGAAAACAGTACCATGCGTTTTGAGAAAATCAGTGACAGTGCCATACCCGATATGATACAAATCGTTTGCCAAAACTAACCAGGAAATCATGAAGCCAAAATTTGGGCGATCTGAAACAAACGCGAATGCTGTCAAAAGCGCGGCGTTGATTTGTTCCAATGCCCAAAACGCGACGCGTCGGGCGTTGCAGAGCGATATCTTAAAACGTTGGCGAAAATAATCCGGAACCTTCCTCACGGTATCTCATCCCCTGCTCCAAGACCCCCCCTCTGGACTGTTCATCGAACTGTCAACTGATACCCTAATGACGCTCCTTTCAAGTATATACCGATCGAACGATCTTGGAGCACTAGCCGCGCGACCACTCTACCCCACTAATGAAGCTCCTTCGTAGAGCATCGAATCCGTAAACTTGAAGTTCGGTTTAGTCCAAGCCTGTCGAACAGCGCGAAAGGAAAGCAAGATAGCACCGATGAGGGTAAGACCAGGGGTCATGACATTGGCAAACTTGGTCTCTAACCCCAACCTGACGTTTCCCAAGGCTGCGTCATTGCAGCACAAGCAACGATTGGTCCACTTTCATCATCGCCGCACCCGCAACACCAACAACACGATGCATGGTACACGAAAAGCGCTGACCTGCCGGCCCGTCTCCCTCATCGCAAGGTAGGTCTTGATGTTCGCCTGCAGGAAGGGATACAGGTGGTAGGTGAGGCCGTGCTTTTCGGCCAAGGCAGCGACGCGCGACTGGACCGTCCTCAAGTTGTACCTCGGCAGCTTGGGGAAGAGGTGGTGCAGCGTCTGCAAACAAACAATTAGAATTTTTTTCGCGGCGAGCACAAACGTGAAAGGACAAGAGAACCGCCGTGGTCGGGAACAACGGTCATCCGTGAGAACAACAATGTGCAGCGAGAACGCTGTGAAGTACTGTACAACTCGTGGGTTGTCAAGGAGGATTAACAAGTACACAGCAGCTGTGTGGAGCGGGAGCCCATACCAAAGTGGCCCTTGCGTTTGCAAATAATTACGTAGGTCGCCCGTAGTTTGTCGCCACCCAACCATGGTGTTTTTGATTGCCCACAATTTGTGAGAGCATTTGGTTATACCGAACAGGTGCTAAAGTGGTCTGTCTCAAGGTGATCCCTCGACGGGGGTGCATGGAAGCAAGTCGATGTCCTTGTGGAAGCGTAGCTATTTAAACCATCTTGTATCATTAGCGTGACGACGACAGATACCACTCGCGGAGAAAAATGAGTAGCTCGAGGTAGTACAACAGAGGAAACTCCTAGGACACTGCACCGGTCGAACCGGCCATGAGGATGACCAACCGAATTGTGAGGGTGACCAACCGACTCCCCGAACGGCTCCCTCGGTTTCCTTGTCCGCGCCAGGGCCAAGATCAACGTCGACACGCCGAAACAACCAAAACGCCAATGTGGCCCATCCCATTAGCGCACGAAATGATTTGAATGCAGCCACAAGAGAAATGGTCTACAGCAGTACCAGCGTACTTGACGGTACCAGAATAACCCCTGCCTCGCCGAAGAAAGCTCGTGAGACTATGGGAATCACGGTGTGGCAAACTTGGGCCGAGCTGTTTGTGCACGATCATTCCCGACACAGCCATCGGAAAAAAACAACTATAATGTAATAAGAAAACGGACGGGCACCTGGAACTGGAGCCCTCCGTGGAACCAGTCCATCCACCGGTAGCAGTCAACGTCCAAGGTCGTGTTGAGCTGCGTCACCACCCACCCTTCCTTATCGTTACTTCGAATACATGGCAAACAAAAGAAGCGGGGTTTAGCCGCAAGTACGGCGGTACGTTGATCAGGTTGCGTGACGTTGTTTTTGTCGCGCACGTGAGGACATTTGTTTCTCAGCCTTTCCGGTGCCTTCTCCATCGCGGCCAGCCATGCGGTTGTTACGTTTGCGTTCACTGATACGGGGATCCCCAAGCAGTCACACTGGTAGCTTTCAACTGACGAGATAATCTACCGCATTCTATGCCGATGGGAACGGCAAAATTTCAGGACGTCGTCGCCAGCATGATCTCTACATGTTCGCCGAGGACGTCTTCATTTACCTTTAGGTGGACAGCGTTTCCTCTAAATACATGTACATGAGCCTTCTGACCTCTTGCTGGTGGCATCGTATATTCCGTTGTGAGCGTTGAGACAGTAAACTCTTGCTGAGGTACGTGAGCGCTACCTGGACGCACTCGAGATCCGCGGATCACATCAATACAATTATCCATCATTGATCTCGAATTATTGGTATAACTGCTGCAGGTTGATAAAAAAAAGATAGCCTCCGAATACACCGGTCCAAGGCACGACAGCGTCCAACCAAGCACATTACCAACACGTGGTGGTACTGGCATGCGGCAACGCGGGAAATTGCTCCTCACCGGTACTGAGGCTGCTCCGTGACGTCCATCGAGAAGTGGCTGAGCGTGATCTGGACGTGCAGGATACCTGACACCGCGTGGGATACCAAGAAGTAGGAAGCCCGTGGCCAAGCACCCTGGGAGAACGCCAGAGTGAAACGAACAATAAAAGGCAGCAGGAAACGCAGCGATTGGGGTATCGGACGACACGTACGTGCCAAGCTCCCACGCCGTCACGGCGTGTACTAGTGTGATGGGGCTGACTAAGCGCGTTTGGCAACACGAACGACACGTCCTTCGAGTAGCCTGCGGCAATTAAAGGAGTGGACAGTTTGAGAACAACGATTCAACTATATCCTGTGTTTCGACAAAAACAAAGTGCGACAAGAAAACGCCCAGCAAGGGCTACTGCGGTTGTCCGAACCCATCTATTGGGCAAGGTCGGTCGGGGTAACACGGTGCAATGTCATGAGCCTTCGTGCTGTGGGTATCAATTTCACTGTGGAACAAGCCGCGAGTTTGCCGGAACGAGAAAGTATCAAGAGGTGGCGGTATGTTCCTCAACCGCCCATCCTCCCCCCCACGAACCCGCAGAGAACTACAATGCTCCGTTCTCAAACGCGTACCACCTGATGTACCGGAACTTGTCGAAAAAAAAAGACCAAACGATGGCGAGGACCGAAACACTTGAATGCATCCCGCCCAGGCACAGGGCAGATACCTTTTTCCCTGACCTACCTGCAAGTGGCTGCAGAGGTAGGCGTTCCAGCAGAAGAAGATAACGTACGAGAGCAGCTCGTGCACCCTCTTCTTGGCCCTGGCCTTTGCGAGAACGAACACGATGGACTGGACGTACAGGAAGGTTCGGCTCACGCACCTGTCGAGGCAATTGGGGCGCGACGTGAACAGGACAAGGTTTCGATCGCCGGTGGAAGCCACGCAAGAGGGCCAGAGGCTAACGAGGGGTGCGGTGAACGGTGCAGGCACTGTTCAGCATTGCTCGCAATCCCGGCAAGAAAGTAAAATAGAGTTGAGAGAGCTGTGGACAAACCTCACAGCGGCAGGCGAGGAGCCGGGGATACGAGGTCGGAGACCGCGGAAGAGCCAAGGCCGGCAACTCTCTGGTCGGGGAAAAACACACTGCACTGCTGTGCCATACCAAAAAACGATGACATGAGGGAGCACAAAAGACGCACAAAACACAATCCGTGCCAAAAACAGTGCCCTACACTCAGAAAGGTGGCAACTATTCGATCTCACACGAGAGAAACATACAATGTGGTGGACCCTCCGCCAAACACGTTACACGGGACACAGGAAACGCGTGAGATGCACCCACAGAATACGCCGACCCACACGACGGAACAGATCATACGTTTCTAGTTCTGGCGAAGCACGAAAAAGTCGACAGGCGTCGACCTAATATGTACACGAGACAAGGGCGCGGGCGCCCGAAACGGCCCATGACCTTCTCATCTCTGACGATACGGCAAAAGGTGGGTACACCAATCAGAGGGCGGCAGCGTCCCGCATGCTGCTCACATGAGGGGGTAGAAAAGAAGGTGCTGCACGGACACAAGGCACCGACCAAGGAAGTCGTAGACCATGATCTTGTCGTGGTACACCGAGTACAACGAGGCGAAGAACTTGGGCGAAATCGCCATGAACGGGAGATGCTGGATGTCCGGGTCTAGCGACGAGCAGGAGAAAAGGGTTCGTCGATGGTTCGAAAGCGTAAGAGAGGTCAGACACGACGACACATTCTGTATTATTGTTGAATCTGGATCAAAGTTCTTGCTATGCATGAGACGCCACGATAAATTGGACGAAAACACACACAAGCACACACAGGCAGTTCTATTCGGACCATATTCGTAAATACGCCAAAATTCGATAAGATGATTTGAGCGATGAACATATTCTCGATTCCCCTAAATCATGAGTGCGAGATAAGCCGTAATGTGTCAGGCTCACACCAGAGCGAACCCGCCACGTACGGCGGTAGGACCGGGGTGTCCGGATCACTTCGGGGTAAAATAAAAAGGAATGCAACACAGATTACTGCCGTACGGTATCCGACGGTACCACACTCTACGTTTCGCCGTCTCAGGAAAAGACACCAGCTCACCGCAGTGTACATCGTTGCACACGACGTGGTGGATGTTGTGGGAGTCAATCCACCATTGCGGACCGATCCCGAGAAGGGGAAGGATAAGGCAGTACGCCGTGAAGTCGTCCGAGGCTGTGAGGCGGGAAAAACACGACAGACGGCGACAATGTAACCGCCGTGTGGTGAGCGCCCGGGTTCTTCAATGGTCTGAAGGGGGGAACATGCGGGCTTCCGTGTTCAGAAATTTTCAGCTTCGCGGAACGGGTGTTGATGGCACAGCAGAAAAAAAAATCCCTGAAGGGGTGGGTTTCTATCCTAGTGTGGTTCACTTTTCGAAAGTCGAACGAACGAAAGAAGCTCAAGAAGCCACATTTATATATTCACC
Source organism: Ectocarpus sp. CCAP 1310/34 (assembly GCA_902602495.3). NCBI lineage: Eukaryota > Phaeophyceae > Ectocarpales > Ectocarpaceae > Ectocarpus > Ectocarpus sp. CCAP 1310/34. The sequence continues at coordinate 129,860 of CACKRE030002908.1, forward strand.
GGCCACGGTTTGACCGCCGATGTTTGTCCAAACCGCATGGCCCTTGCGACTCATTGCTATCCTCCGCCGTCATACGGGAATATAAGACGCGAGGCTATGTAGGCCAAACACGTGGTTGAACAGGTATCAGCCCACTGATACATACAGGTGATGTCCCCCAAAACAAAATAACAATAAACGGCAGTACGAACCCTCACCCCGGTCAACTGTGTGGCTGCGGTGCCCGGCATCGTGGCCCAAGAACGCCAGTTGCTGCCAATAGAAACCCACGAGAGCAGCCCCACAGAGCTGTATTCCCGTGCAGCCGCGATACGTGATAACGATGTAGGCGCCGAGCGCTAGGATCGGCAGCAGAACGATGTATCTCTTGATGAAAAACCATGGATCGATCTGTGAGTGGCACGTGTCGGGGATGAAGGCGGGGTGGGGTCAAGGTGAAAGCCAGGGCTTGGGGGGAACGGCCAGCTCGTTCACGGCCGTCACTTTTTCGTGAAGTATGCACGCACACCCGAATGAGCCTCAACACCATTGGGTGTCCCTTCTAATTTATGGTCTCTCCTGAAGACAGCGCGCGTTCATTCTCCGTGCTTGCCCTCTCAAAGCCGTCTTCGCCAGCCTTTCGGTTATTCCCGCGAGACTGTGGTTGAGACAACTCGACAACCCGACACATGCTTTTTTCATTTCCTTGCCTCCTCTTCAAGTTTTTCCCTTGCTTGCGTACGCACGGGTCACCGACAACGATCGAGGTGCTCGTCTGCAGCGCCACAAAATCGTGCGAACCAAACCATCACCCCCAACCCAAACCTAAATCATAACGCTAACGCGTAACCGCACCACCATTACATATTGTTCTGCTGTATACCCCCCCCCCCTTCTCCACCTCGAACAGCCCCTCGTCCTCAATCTCCTGCCTAAGAACCCTGAAGTCCTGCACGAGCGGTGAAGGTGTGTACCCCACTAGCGTGCCGATCCGGAAACCCTCGAGCTTCTGTCGGTGCCGCGGCTCACGGTGAAACGCCTCGAACACGTCCGTTACATCTCTGCACGATCACCCGAACAAGGGGGGGGGGCGGGGACGTTGTTCGCGAACATGAGTGCTCGTAATATACTCCCATGTGCAAGTACTGGAGGAAGGGGACGGTGGAATGCAATGAGACAAGAACATGGCTTCAAGGGTTAAGCAGCATCCGATCAACCCGGCGGCGAGTCGATTCACTGCACGATCTTCTGAGCCTGAAAATTCACCTCGTGCACACCCGTCAGCAGAAACGTCACAAATTCGAAAATCTGCTACTTATGTTTTGCCCCCATCAAGACAAATACACCGAAAGGCCTGTAACCCGGCGCCAGAATAGATGGGACGAATACCCATCTTGTGGGAGGTGAGAGATGGAACCGAACGTGAAAATAGGGAATTGTCCTCGACGCGGGCACCGTCTTTTTTAAAAAGTCTACGAACACAGAGGATGGGGTACTGGGTGGAGGTCAAATTCGCTGGACAAGTTTGGTGGAGAGGCAACAACAGGCACCATCTGCCGACTGTCGCGTTTGTCTTTTCGGTGTTTGTTGACTCTGCCGGTCACTCATTTCATCGCGACACTACAAGCAACCTGCCGGCACACCTACTAGACCACCGGGGCAACCGTGTGTCCTGGTGAGTGTTCGCCGATTTTCCACGAGGGCATGCTGTATAACAAGTCATTCGAGAGTTAAACACTACAACAACAACATTCCGGGTATGAAAAGAATATGCCATGTGGAGCCTGGAGTGCATGCAAGCCTACAAGCATCCCCGCGAAGCTCCTGGACGTCATCGGGAAAAAAATACACCGCCGCTCAAATAATACACTGAAAAGACTCCACGACATCCCGTTCGACTGTGGGTATATCTCGAATGGGTAGTCTTTCTGTGCGTGTATTTATTTCTCCTTAATACACTGAACATTCATATCTATCCAAGTCCATCGGAGGGATGACTTGTGGCAAAAAATATGTGTTAGTTGCTGTTACATGTGGCCCAACGGTGTATCTGCTAGTCTCCGCGACATCTTCCCCTGTGAGTGACAGGCTCAACCCAGCAGCAGTTGATGGCCGTCATGTTTGCACCCGTAGAATCTCTGATTGCCTCAAAAGAAGCTTTTTCCCAAAACGTTCGCCAAAGTTCCATTCGGGCGCACATCGCCGATTCAGGGAATTGCCGGAGTGTTGGGTTTGGATGTGGAAGCATGCGACAGGCTACGGGAGGCTGCCAGCGACGTCGACGTACTGTCCATTCTCCCATTAAGCCACCAGCGTGAGGGGTACAGCTGTCGTACGGATCGCATGAGACGCTGCTGTAGATCTGCCGCACAAATAACGACCACACGTCAAAGTTGTAACCGTGCCAACTCTCTCCGTTCCTTTCCTCTCCTCCATCATCTGCATGGCACCCACCTGCCGGAGATGTCGACGATGTTGCGTTCTCCTCCTGGGTGATGCGGAGCCCACTTGCCTACGTCGTAGACACCGTCCCCGATGACGACCCAAGCATCCTTCGCTGTGCAGTGCATGTGCACCGCGTCCATCGTGAACTCCGGGTACGTTTTCGCCTGCCGTCTCTTGGCAGAAGCCACAGCTTCGTCGCTCAGGGCCCGTGCAACCCGCGCTTTGTTCTTCGCCGCGTCTCTTCTCCAAGAAGAGAGGGTAACGGCCAGCAGAGACGCGAACACCACGCCAGCCACCGAAAGCAAGAATCCCGGCGCCTCCTGCACGTCCGCGAGGCAAGACTTCACCATGCTGCCGATTGCACCTCTGCAACAACACAGGCTGCTAGAATTGCTGCGATCTGCGCTGGTTTCGGAACGAACGAGGCAGATACGTGTGGATGCAGCCACCGAGGTTTTTGTACCGTTCGAATTTTATTTTGCGGCCACCGAGGTATTTTCTCAATGTTGAATGTTGCTCCTAAAGTGCAAATGATGACGTATGCAACATGTGTTGTCAAAGGTCGGGAGGCTTGGTCTGTGCTAGCGCAGCTCCGAGCCGAAGGCGAGATGCGGCTCCCCTCAGGGGACTCCCGGGAGGGCCCCCGGAGGGCGCCGCCCGCGCAGGGCCCTTCCCGGAGGGACCTGGGGAGCGAAATTTTTCCGGGTTTTCCTTGTACAACTCATCGTAATACGTCTCGTTCCAGCGGAAATACAGTTATTGTTTGTTGTTGTTGTTTTTCTTGACATTAAACTCGTGTTAGTTGCTAAGGCTACTTCCCAAAATCTGGCAAAGGCTCGGTCCGTGGTCACAAAAGAGCCATCAGAAGATCAAAAGAACACACAACAGTGCAAAAGGTCAAGGGGGCCGCAAAGAATTTTCTCCGCCTCCGGCGAAAAGATGCGGCCCAAAAAAATTTCCGGCGGCACGCCGCAGATTGTTGTTGTTGTTGTTGTTGTTGTTGTTGTTGTTGTTGTTGTCTTCACATTAAAAACCATCCCGGTCTCTCTATCCAGTACCTCCTTCTTTCTCAATCTCTCCGTACTAATCCATCACTTGACTCGGCCAATTTCCGTGGTCACAGGCTAACGTACCTAGAAAAGGTATACCAAAATAAAACGGACCCCAAGGGTCAGCAGAGCGATAAAATACAAGAAAACAAAATATAATCAGAAACAAATAAAATAAAATAAAATAAATAATTAGACTAGTGGAACGGCCGCACCACCAGCCTGGGGGGGTAGCCTCCCACTACATGGAGGCAGGTCGACGGCCAAAGGAAGGGGCGGGGGTACGTGCCAGTAAAAAACAAAACAAAAGACAAAATAAAACAGAATAAAGCAAAGACGAGGACACAAACAAACTCGCACAGAGACAGGGATATCCCTAGAGACAGTCTGAACGCGACAGCAAACGGGGGAGAGGGCAACAGAAAAATTAGTCGTTGAAATTCGACCGCAACATGTCACGTCACGCGGTCGGTCTCTTCTCGCTTGCTTTCTTCCCGCCGCGCCGTTTCCTTCCGCCCCCCTACCGCCCCGTTGATTGGTGCCGTATCTAGACTATTTTTGGGCCCGCTGTCTCCTCGTTTGATGGCTCGTTGTCGGCTGGCCTCCTCCTTGCCCTTGTGCCAAGAGGCCATGAACCTCTCAGCTCCCTGTAGCACCCCCGCGTGCCACGGTACCCCCCCCTCCACCTTCGCCGCCTCACTCCAGACTAACTTCGGGACTCCGAAGACGCTCGGCTTGTCGGTCGTGGAGCCGTACCTGGCTTCGAACATCTTCATGTCGTCCTTCAGGCATGTCAGCCAGTTCTGCTCCGGGTTTCCCTGGCCCGGGTCCTCCCCTCCCACCAACTCGCCGAACATCAGCCGTTTCGGAAGCCGCCCGTCCGGCTGTCTTGCCACGGCCCCCGCAAAGAGCAGGCGCCGTTGACGGACAGTGGCCTCCACGCTCTGGCAGCCGACCCTCTTTAGCGCCTGGGCGTATGACAGCTGCCGGTAGGTGCCTCGTTTGCGCCGGTAGCCGATGACTCGCAGGAGTAGCCGGTGGTGTGTCGTCTGCAGCATTCCGTAGTGGTTGCGGCGTGGGGACCATGTCATGCAGCCGTATAGCAGTGCCTCCACTGCCTCCGCCTGGAGCAGGCGGGCTTTGAGGCGAAACGGTGCTCCCGGTCGGTCGAAGAGCTCCGTGGCGTATCGCTTAATGCACGCCCACGCTGCTTTGCTCCTGTGGTTGATCTCTCGGGTAAGGTCGCCCTGCTCGTTGACGAGGCCGCCCAGGTATCGGAACTCGGTCGTCTGTGCGTACCTTAGTGTCGTATGCTAATATGGGAAAATGCGGCCTACAGTCGTATAGGCCCACATTCGATTCCTCCTGCTGTAGTCTACCCCAAAATAAACTAGTAGACTTCGTATGCATGCAAAGTATGAAACTATGTGTATGCCAACTCTTATGGTACTACTACTACTCCGGAGTACGCAATGTGCGGCCTATTCCGCCATCCATAAAGGAGCAGCGAACGAACGTAGCGTAGCGAACGGTATCCGTTTCTGCCTCTGGTTCGGCTAGGTTTTTAGGGGATATCAAGCCGGATTTTCACGTCGTGTGCACAATTTTGTGTTTTACATATGAATACCCTATTAAAATGATGTTGTTACACGACAAACAACTGCATCGACATGCTACTGCTGCCGTGACAAGTCGGCGTGCTCTCGTCGTGGTGGTGGTTGGTGTCTTTGTGTGTGTGTGTTGTTGTTTGCGCGTCTTTTTGTTCTGTTGTTGTTGTTGTTGTTGTTGTTGTTGTTGTTGTTGTTGTTTTTCTCACATTAGAGCTCGNGTTGTTGTTGTTGTTGTTGTTGTTGTTGTTGTTGTTTTTCTCACATTAGAGCTCGCTCTATTGTCCACACAAAAAATGGGGAGGAGCCGGTGGTCTCAAAATCCGGCACACACTCCCTTCTTCCCCTCGCTCCTCGACAAGCTTTTACTTAGACATGGGTTGTAG
>CACKRE030002912.1:1789-13346 GCA_902602495.3 Ectocarpus sp. CCAP 1310/34
CTCCCGCGAACGGTGCTTACTCGCGTGGTTTTTACGAATCTCTCTGCTCCTCCAGCTTCGTGGGCCACGTTTTCCGCGACGGTGGTTACCAGGTGCAGTTTGCCGCTTTGCATTGCTGCCGCGGGGACAAGGTCCACATACACCTCTTGCTACTTCCACCGTCTGTGCATCCTCACCGCCACGCTGAGCCAGCGCGGCGGTGAGTTGCACCTTGNTGGCTACGGTGGCTACCAGGTGCAGTTTGCCGCTTTGCATTGCTGCCGCGGGGACAAGGTCCACATACACCTCTCGCCACTACCACCGTCTGTGCATCCTCACCGCCACGCTGAGCCAGCGCGGCGGTGAGTTGCACCTTGGGACACCACCCACCTACTATCTGTTGTGNCCTCTTGCTACTTCCACCGTCTGTGCATCCTCACCGCCACGCTGAGCCAGCGCGGCGGTGAGTTGCACCTTGGAACACCACCCACCTACTATCTGTTAGTGTATGTATGTGGAACAACAACAATTGATACACTTCTGTCGGCCCTTTTTCTTCGACTTATTTCTTAAATAATTGAGCAATTGCAGTAGGTAGTCGGTCGCCCCGGTGGTCTAGTGGGTAACCTCGCAGCCTGCTAAGGGCCAGATCATGAGTTCGAGTCCCGGCAGAGCGAGTTTTTTCTCACTGAATAAGTTCTGGTGTAGGATAAAACGACGCGCTGCAAAGAAAGGTAGTTGTTATTTTGTAGTACACCATAGTCTAATCGACTTCGTTCGTAAGTCGCGAGGAAAGGGATTGTTGTACCCTTCTCGCGATAAAAATACCTCAGGCAGGAACCGCAGGAGGGGGTCCAGCCCCCCCTCCTATGTGACCCCGGTTGGGTCGTCTAGCTAGTAGAAGAGGAGGATCGGGGCCAGAGGGGCAGTCGACAGAGTCCAATGACGGGAGAAAAAAACAAAAAGCAGTGTATCCGCGTTGAACAATGTAAGATTGATCGAAGGAAATCTGGGGTTTGTGGCGCGGGATTGAATCGTACAGTGGCAAGGTGGTAAGAAATTGCGGGGAAGTTTCATCGGGAGATTGGATGAGCACGGAGGCGATGACGTATTGGAGTACATCTTCAGCAGCAGCAGCAAGAAGCAAGAAGAAGAGTGTACGCTGTAGCTGCTCCTCCTGTGAGACGAAGGGGCGATCTGCCGTAGAGGTCACCGCGTGTGTGTTAGGTAAAGGTCAGGGGTGGGATTCCGCAAGGTGATTGGCCGGAAAACCCTCCCGCCTTCTCTCCCGTTATTTCGTGAAGGGAACCAGGGGTAGCGAGATGAGGTGTGACAGCCTGCCTAGGCCTGCCTAGGTTTACGTCTGTGTGTGGTGCATGTATGAGGAACCCTGGGCAAGGTTTGGCGTGGGGTAAGCCCGGGTGACGTGATAAAGTCGTGGGGGTCCACCACTCAAAAATAATAATAACTCGAGATTCATGAGCATCACAAAGCGTTGTATGAGCATGACATGAATATATTTTACTGTTTGTTTCGGTGGGTATCGTGACCGGGATTCCAACCCCCGTCCTCGCTCTTGCTTGTGAGCGCGGAAAACGGGTCTAGGAGTGTGTGGGTGTGTTTTCGTCCTGTTTGTTGCGGCGACAGTCCCCCAATTGTTCGTGGTGAGACGTTGTTTGGGTGCGGTAGCTCGTCAGAGGCCGTAAGAGAAAGAAGGTTGACTCCAGACCTTGTTGCTTAGAGAGTAAGAGAAATGCGGCAGGCAACACCATCGATAACACCGATGCTCGGACTACGGTCAAGTTGACTATTTATTCGTTGATGTCGCTGAAATTGAGCGGCGGTGGAATCACCCTTCTATACAGCATGTCCAACATCTTGCTGGTCAAATCTCGAAGCGAACGCATTCCTTGGGGTCTCACAGGCCAGCATGTGGTTTCACGTGGATTTAGACTTCATCCAAGTTTTTTCTCGTGTGCCTTTGGTATATGTTTTTCCTTCGTCATTTTCGTTTCTTGCTTTTTCTGCCCTTTTCCTTTCCTCGTCCTTTTTTTTTCCCGGATCTTGTTGTTGTTGTTGTTGTTGTTGTTGTCTCACATTAAAAACCCGTTTCGGTCTCCATCCACTCTCTGCCTTCTAATATCCGTACTGGCCCATCTGACGGGGACGCCTTCCGTGGTCATAAACCAACTACCTCCCGTAGGGGTGCGTGTGTGTGTTGCGCGTTTTCGTGCTTTTTTCAATGGCGACAATCCCCCCATTTTTCGTGGTGAGACGTGTACTACACTTTCAACGTATGTATGTAGATAGAGTACTACACTTTTCAGTGTATTATTTTCGTACAACGACCACCATCCAGGGTCACACTGGAGGGGGTAAACACCAGGGTTTTATTTATTTTTTTATTTATTTTCATGCCCCACCTTCCTCCTGCGGTGCATGCTGAAGTTATCTTTATCGGGAGAAGGGTCCAGCCGTCCCTTTCCCTCGTCAACGGTGCTAACGTCGAAGTTTGGTACTCACGAGCGCTTGTCAGTTATATTTCGCTTTCACCCGCACATTTCGTAAATTTTTCACCCCATGGGGATTCGAACTCATGACCTCTGCAACAACGGGATTGCGAGGATACCACAAGACCACCGGGCGGGGCGACCGGTAGTCTACACCTTTCTAGAAACTCCAGAAACAATCATGGACACCAGAAAATTCCTCCAAGGTGTGATTTGTTATCCAACCAAAAAAATATCAACAGTAGTAAGGGTGGGTCCTACGTAATGTTTTTGGACTCGAACATCGAACATCGAACATCGAACAAGCGGGGTAATCATGTGATTGGCCAGGAAGGTCCAACAGCCCAAAGAGAAGTTAGGAATTTCGAGTTTTTGTACGCCGGATCTTCCAGGGGCGATTCCGCCTAAAACTCTTAACATCTTTCCACAAAAACTCGAAAACCTATACCTAACCTACAGTCCCGTGGACTATTGGGACCGAATTGGCGACAAAAAATAAAACCCGCACGCATGCATCACGCACGTGCACCCAACACACACCACCAAAAAACACAATCAATCCTGGGGAGGGGGAGAACGACAGAGAGGTCTGCAGGACAGCAACAGCAATACCCATGTCTGCACAGAGCGACGACGAGTTTGCGCTGGATCCCAGGGCCCCGCGTGCACAAGCGGGGCCAGGTGTGAGGTTATTCACACGGGGGTTCCTTCCCGTCGCAACCACACACAGCATTGCTGGACAGCCAAACAGCAGCAGTAGTGTTGGTGTGAGTCGGCAGGGTCCCGAAGCAATGCATGTGGGCATCAGGCCGCAAGGGATGCCAGGGTTCCACCCCGCGGCTTCGAGCGCTAGCTACTATCACCCGGTGCTGTTTTTGCTGGTGGAGCTGCTTCTGGTGCTCCTCCTCCTGGCGCCGTCCCTGTTCTTCGACACTCGTATCTTTTCGAGAGTCGAGTGCCCTTGGGTTTTCCGGGCGTGGTCCAACAACCCCGCGGGCTGTTGAAAGCAAAAACGTGTGTGTGGGATTTTTTTTCACGCTCTTTTGCAAATTTTAATGGACCCAAAAAGTCGCACATCGAACTATCCGCTTGTTCGATGTTCGATGTTGGAGTTTTCCAAAAATTACGCAGGACCACCATAATCAATTGGGATAAAGAGACGATCGATGACCCCGGTCAAAAGGATAGAACAACGAAAGGCAATTAAAGAAGGAAAAGAACGAGATAAAAAGAAAGAAAGACAGAGAACAGACGGGGAAAATGGGAACGTATCCAAAAATGAGAATGGGCGTTTGTTTTTAGAAAGCAAACCACGCCTTTGCAACTCCCCCCAAAAAAGTTGACAGTGCTGTAGGTCTTTACAGCAGCTTTCGAATGAGCTGTTGCTCAAGCTGTATGTCCTCGGCATCGCCGAGGTAGCCAGCATCGCGAGAAATCAGGTCGAAACCAGCACGAATCGCTTTTTGCGCCCGTGAGAAGGCGTGATGTGGAGCATGGCGGTTCTGATGAGCTCATCTCACAGCTGGGGCGAAGGGGTTTCGCAGGATAATTTTGGTTCTGTGATACACCCGATGGTTCTGAAGAAAAACGCCAATTCTCATTTTTTGATACGTTCCCATTTTTCCCGCAAGTCTGTTAGAGAGAGAACGACAACAAAAGACATAACGGCAAATAGCCAGGTCCCCACCAACGCTCCACGTTGCCCGAACAACACGAAGTGTAGGCCACTCCTACCGCGACACTAGACTGATACATAAAATATATACCGACTTCCGACGACACAACATCACTTCGGGGGCATTGCGAAGGGTGGGATAGCGACACGACGGAAAAAAAAAGACTAGACTATGGGAATACAGCTGGTATTCCTGCGATCGGATGGCCTTCTCATTTTCTCTGTCAAGTAGCAAGATTGACACAGGTGATGTACCTCTCTCTCTCTCTGGGGCGTGATGTTGACTTCCAGCATGATTTCTGCCTCACATAGCGTGTAGGGAAGCAGAGGGCTCCAGACTATTTGTCGCTGGTTTTCATTTGGATCCTTTGTATTTGGATATTCGTTTAGACTAGCCAGTAAACCACGGGAAATCGACCGGTCACGTGTTTGATCAGTACAGACAGTTGAAAGATTGAGGTACTGGGTAGGGAGTTCGGAATGGTTTTTATGTGTAGACCATGACTATTATACAACAGTCCGCTCTGTCGTTCTTTGTTCTGGCATGGCCTCTCCGTCTTGCGCACTGAAGGCCAGATTAAGATGAGTGTAGAGTCCACTCGACATGCACGGTGATCTGCTCGACAGATGTATCAACTCCCGCTGGTGCTGCACTACTGTTGGGATTTGTATGCAAGAACTGACTCTATTCTACTGCATGGGTTTTGTGCAGTATTGTGAAGGCGTGTCTCCAAGTCTGTAACCGTCAGGTGAAGACAGCTTGGGCGCCTGTGTTTTGGATCTAATGATCACTCTGTGTTGTATCTACCCAAACTGCGCCACCACTGCCAACTACACAACAAACAGCAACTACAATTCTGTTGTCAGGTCATGAGCCTAGCGTTTGGTAGGTAATTCACATCGAGTCACACCCCAGCAGCAGCATGGCGTCCGCCACGAACTACCTGAAACAAGGATACGTCCCGTTTAGCGGGAAGCCGGAAGATTTCCACGGCTGGAGTGGCCTGTTCTACTCCATCATGGATGAGCAAGGATTAGGCGACATCATGGCTGGGACGGAGACCGCCCCGGCATCGGCGGCCAGCAGCGCGGATTCGGATCGTGCTGCGTTCGACAGGACGACGCTGGAATTCAAACGTAAGAACGGCAAACTGTACACACGGTTAAACTTTGCTACGTCCGACTGCGCCGATGGATTCTCGAGCACTGCTTCCCAAGTCGTTCGAGCCTTCGGCCCCGCTCGCGTTGGTGAGCATGGGGACGGACGTGCGGCATACGTTGCCCTAGAAGCGAAGTACCGCCAGAAGGGCACCTATCGGATGCATGAACTGCAGCGAGAGTTAGGATCACTTGCGGTCACTGCCGAGGACGATTACGACCCGGCGCGTGCAATCCAAGACTTGCGTCGTATCAGTTCCGAACTCGAGTCACTTGGAGACAAGGTCGTACCAGCCCGCCAGACGCATATCTTGTTGAACGCGCTTCCTGACCAGCACTACGCCCAACTTAAGGCCGCGCTGGTGTGCGGACAAGCCGATGGCTCGGAGTTGGATCTTGACTTCGAAAATGTCGCGCACCGAGCGACCGCGTACCATACACTGCAGATCAGGGGGAAGGTTTCTGCCCACGGCCGTGCCCACAACACGGTCGTGCACGGGGGTGCACGTAGTTTCCGTAAGCAAGGCGGACGTGGCGGACGCGGCGGACGCAACCGCCAAGGCAATGGCAGCCAACCGACCGGAGACAACGGCAGCAGCGGCTCCTCCGCCGGAAATTCCAGAGGCGATAGCCCTGGAGGCGCGCAAGATGTGCGCGGGCGAGGCCGCGGCAACAAGTCCAATAAAGGCGGAAACAAAAGTCACCAAAAGGGCCGAGACCGTCAGGGACGCTGCAAGTACTGCCACAACTCTACAGAGCACGGATGGGACGGCTGCCCCCTTCGCCTGGAGAACGTGCGAGAGGATAACGCCCAACAGGCGAATGCCGCCGCGCCGGAACCGTCCACGCAGGCATGGTTCACCCGAGTCGAGGAATCCAGCGGTGAGCCGGAGGACTTTTCCATCTCGTTTGGAGAACCGCAGGCACTGGAGATGCCTGCCGCGGCGCTGCCGGAGAAGCGCGCCGCCGTGGGCGTGCAGGAAGGTCTTGTCATCTACGATCCGCAGGCACTGGAAATGCCTGCCGCGGCGCTGCCGGAGGAGCGCGCTGCTGCTGAGGAGGAGGTGCCGGAGGCGCCTGTTGCGGCGCTGCCAGAGGAGTGCGCTGCTGATGATGCGCAGGTGCTGGATGCGCCTGCTGTGGCGCTGCCCGATGAGCGCGCTGCTGCTGAGAAGCAGGTGGCGGAGGCGCCTGCCGCGGCGCTGCCAGAGGAGCGCGCTGCCGACGATGAGCAAGTGCTGGATACCCCTGCTGTGCCGCTGCCCGAGGAGCGTGCTGCTGATGCTGCTAGTGACGTTCAGGTGCAGAACCCGCTTGCTGATGCAACAGATATAGTTGCCTACACCAGTGTGTACCAGGTTAAGGACGAGTCCGCCAGGAGCACCATTATGTTCGTAGACACAGCAGCGTCTAGCCACATGGTTAGCGCGGATTCCTACGCATCTCGCCACGTGACCGAGAAGTCGGACTGCAACGTGAGGATCAAAGGTTCGTGTGGAACGTCGAGCGCGGCTCAGAAAGGTATCCTGCGTTTCGGCATCTCAAACGACCGGAACCAACTCGTCCCGGTGGAGCTACAAGTACTACTGGTTGACAACCTAGGAGCGAACATCCTCTCGGTCGGAGCCCTGAAGGAAAGGGGGGTGATGTGCGATCTTCTGTCTACTCCTCCAGCACTCCGTAGCAGCGATCAGGCCTTCCCCATCTCCACGGAGATTTCGCGGATGTACAGCGTGAACATTGTCCTCGACGACATGAGGATGGACGGGACCGCGATGCTGCTCAAGACGAAGGTGAATGCACACATGTGGCACCGGAGGATGGGCCACTGTAATCCGCGCGCCCTCCAGCAGCTGGCGAGGAAGGAGCATTCTGGGGTTAAATTTGACCAAAACATCGAGTCTGGCGACTGCGAGGTATGTGCTGTCGGCAACAGCAAGAAGTCTAGTCACCCACCGGCTAACCGACCTCGCGCCGGCACTCGTCTTGCGCTCTTGCACGTAGACACCTGGTCGCACTCCGTAAAATCTCTCGGTGGACACAAGGGTGCGGTGATGTTCACGTGTGACAATACCCGCATGAGGTTTGGTTTTCCCATCAAGAGCAAAGATGCAGCTGCTGAGGCGCTGGAAACTGTTGTCAAGGAGGAAGCCGACCCGGAAGGACTGTGTATCACCACGCTACACTGCGACGGAGGGGGCGAGTTCAAGGGAAGGTTCGCGGCGCTGGCAGCATCACTTGGAATCAAAATCGAGACCAACGCCCCGTACATGCCTCAAGGCAACGCCGTCGCCGAGCGTGGCTTTGGCACGGTCGCAGCCATAACGCGGCGCCTTCTTCTTGGGGCACCTCATCTACCGGAGAGTCTGTGGGCCGAAGCGTTCCAATACGCGATCTATATACTGAATCGCACGCCTACGGACGTCTTGGGCGGCAAGGCACCACTTGAGGTATGGGAGAACAAACCGCTTGGCAGCTTGCACCACATCCGCGAATTCGGTTCGGTATGCTTTAAGCACGTGGAAGCGGGGGACAGGCCCAACAAACTGGCTGCCAGGGCTGAGAAGATGTTTCTGGTCGGTGTCAACCCTAAAAGCCGGTCGTGGAGGCTATGGTCCCCTCGTGACAAGTTTAAGATCACCAACTCCGCCGAAGTTTCTATTCGCGAGAAAGCCCCGCGCGACGTGGTTCCCCCCAAGGCAGGGCATGATCCGCTGCCAGAGACTCCAATGATTTACCATCCCGGTCCGGAAGAGTCTGATGACGACGTCGACAGTGTGGTGGAGCCACAAGACGAGCAGAAGGATAACGAGCCGGAGCCCACGCCTCAGGCGCAAGAGCCGGGCCCCCGTCGCAGCACCAGGAACCCCAAGCCGACTGAACGTCTGAACCTGTTTACCTTTGCCACGGAGGAGGAGGCCTTCGAGCAAGTGGAACGCTCCCTGCTCACCGGAAGCTCGCTTGGCAACAACGGGACTGGCAACCCTGGCGAAGTGGGCTACAGGGCTCCCGACCCTTCGAGCTACGACGAAGCGATCCGTGGGCAGGATGCTCTAGACTGGCAAGAGTCCATGCGGAACGAAAACCAGTCGCTTGTCGACCTTGATGTGTACGACTGGGTCGAGCCGCCGACGAGTGCCCAGGACCAGCCGATCCCGTCAAGGTACCTTTATAAGCGGAAGTACAAGAATGGCGAGCTTGCTCGACTGAAGAGCCGCGTTGTGGTCCAAGGCTTTCACCAAGCAGACACGGGCGAGGATAAAGCGGCGCCTGTGGCGTCCATGGAATCCGTCCACCTGCTGATTGCTATCGCAGCCAAGAATGGTTTTGGCCTGAAGCAAGCCGATATCAAGACGGCATTCCTCCACGCGCGGGTTCCTGCAAATGCGAAACCGATCTACGTCATCCCTCCGAAAGGGTTCGAGTGCTCTCCGGAACAACAGGGAAAAGTGTGGCGACTCAAGGCGTGGCTCTACGGGCTGCGCCTCTCTCCGAAGGGCTGGAACGGCACCTTCCACGACTTCCTGCTGGAGATCGGGTTCGTTCAGAGTACGGCGGACCCCTGTCTCTACATCCTTAACGCGGGAGGGGTCCTCCTTCTCGTGTACGTCGACGACATTCTTTTGTCGGGAAGCGACGAAGCGCAGGTGATGCGGGTCGTCGAGCAGCTGAAGGAGCGGTTCGACACAGTGTTCCTGGGAGATGCACAGTTCCTGCTCGGTATGGCACTTGAGAGGAACGTCGACGCCGGAACGATCTTCCTGTCGCAGGAGATGTACGCGAAGGCCGTACTTGACAAGTTCGGAATGGCCGACGCGCACTCTACGAAGACGCCTGCGGAGGCTGGGCCTATCAGCACCGTGGAGGAGAAGGTTTTGTCTCCAGAGGACACGGTGTACTTCCGGTCCGCCACGGGCAGTCTCCTGTATCTCAGCAGGGGTTCGAGGCCGGATATTACCCACTCGGTGATGGTGCTTACGAAGAGCATGGCGAAACCGGGTCCCAAGGCGATGGCAAAGCTGAAGCGGGTTCTCAGGTATCTAAAAGGGACAACCACTATCGGGATCACATACACCGAAGACGCCGACGGCGGAGACAAGCTAACGGCGTACGCGGATTCTGACTTTGCCGGTGACCAAGACAAGGGCTACTCCACAACCGGTGTCGTTCTCTATCTCGCAGGTGGCCCAGTGATCTGGATAGCCAAGAATCAAACGGTGCTGGCCATCTCCACGTTCGAGGCAGAAGTCGTCGCGCTGTCCAAGGCGTGCCTCATGGTTATACATTTTCGAAATTTGCTAGAGTCGTTGAAGATGAAGCAGAAGCAAGCAACAGTATTGTACGAGGACAACGCGGGTGCCGTAGCGTTCGCAAAGGGTAGCAAAATCACGCCCCGCACGAAGCACATCGACGTGAAGTTCCACCACGTCCGGCACCTAGAGGACCAAAACGTGGTAGATGTAACTTACATCGACACCAACAGGCAGAGGGCAGACATATTGACCAAAAGTTCGGGAGCTGTGAAGTTCCTGCAGAACCGCCTTATTTTGCTTGGAGTGTGAGTACCTCCCCTTACCGAAATCAGACCATATGTCTTAAAAGGGTTGGACGGTACATGGAATTCGCTGCCCAGAAAACTCTGGCAGTTAGTGATGAGTATTCAATTTGAATTGTTCGAGAGCATGCATTCATGTTGATAGCATTTGTCGAGAGGACACTGGTATTTGTTTCGAGAGGACACTGAGAGAAAGAATTTTGTGTCTTATGTATCAGAGCTAGTCATGACGTAGTTCTTGAGAGGACATGTTGGGATTTGTATGCAAGAACTGACTCTATTCTACTGCATGGGTTTTGTGCAGTATTGTGAAGGCGTGTCTCCAAGTCTGTAACCGTCAGGTGAAGACAGCTTGGGCGCCTGTGTTTTGGATCTAATGATCACTCTGTGTTGTATCTACCCAAACTGCGCCACCACTGCCAACTACACAACAAACAGCAACTACAATTCTGTTGTCAACTACTGTGGCTTCTTCTTCTTGCATCTCGCACACTCTCTGTTTGCGCCAATACGCCTTCAACAACATCCAACCGCAAGCGCAAGCGACATGTACGATCAGTTTCACGCTGAGATCCTTTCTCGTCAACCATCTGTTGAAGTGATGGCCCGCACAAGATTTCCGCAAGATCCTCGCTTCCGACTCCATACATGACAATCACGTTGGTCCGCTACAATCCGTGTGCTGTGATGTTTCTGGCAGATTTTTTTTTCACCCCGCACGCAAAAACGTACAGTAGTGCTGGTCATTTACCGTCGACCGGGCACTTTTCTAACCTCGTTCTCTGTCACATATCTACGCTGTAAGGGCTGGTCATAACCACTTTGGTGCTCCCACAATTCACACCCACCCCAACAGCTAGAACAGGAAGATCAATGAAACAGGGGGTGTAAAATGGTGGCGTCCTAACCGCTGTGTAGCAAAACCAATAGTCTACAGGCATTCATGGGCTCCGCTGACGCTATTTTTTCATTACTAATCTATCGTGGACTCTTTTCTCGGATAGAGATGGAATCGTTGCGTGATACACTACTAGTTTTAATAACAGACGTTTAAGGTGAAGGCAACGACAACAGTAAGAGCTTGATTGAATTGAGTGGTCGGCATAACAACGAAAAGGCTGTGGTTGAGGTGTTGTGGTGCTGGTTTGCAACTGTGTGGAGATGGGAAGTTGAGGCTACGGCCAGTGGGTTCCTTGAAACCTTCGCGGGCCGGCAGTCGTATGTCGATATGGGAAGAAGGGGCCGCGGCCAGTGAACCCCTTGAGAGCTGTGCGGGCTGGGAACACCCTACCTCATTGCACAAACTCGGTGCAAGGGCTGCACAGCCACAAAAAACGCGGGCACATACACAGCTGTGGCATACGACAATGTTGCGGCACTGGTGGCACCTTGCGGCTGCTGCTACTTGTCGCGCTGCTGTTGGACAGCATGCGAGGAGGGTATCATCTTATGCTCGGGGATTGATGGTGGAGCGTGTGTGGTGCACGAGTGTGAAGACTTTTTACCTCGTGCTGTGTTGCAACGTGGCGTGAGGGTGACATCAGTCGTGATCTTGCCATTTTCCTCCGTAGTTGTGTGTGCCGATACGATGCTACTGTATGTATATGATTTGAAATATAGATACAGTCGAGGGACCCTTTTAGTGCCGGTACGTGCACAGAACGTTCACCGGCACTAAAT
>CACKRE030002915.1:3263-16539 GCA_902602495.3 Ectocarpus sp. CCAP 1310/34
CGTTCCCGTTTCATCACCTCCGAGTGAGAATCAAGCCTAAAACGGCGGCAGAGGTGGACCGGGCTACCAATTACTGCTGGTGATGGGTTTTCACTTCATGGAAAATTGGGGTTGGTGTTAAGCGCAATCCCAGCAAACAGCATTTCCCGGACAACAAATGAATGGCCTCCAAGACCGGCCAACAAGACGTTGAAAAGACACACCAAGCACAATGCTGTCACCTTCGCAGTCAATGTTGATACCCTATGTCCATTCTGAGCATCGACCTACCTACTACGCACCAGTACATATTTCCCTCGTAGTCTGCACCCTCGCCATGTACGACACCCACACGGAACTCACCCGATGGTACCCCCCATCCACGATCAGCCATTTTCCCGTGTGCTCCGTAGTGTTGCCTTCCAGGTCGAAGAGAACGAACTTGTAGCTCGCCCAAGGCTCCTCCTCCCGCATTCGAAGTACGGACAGGTCGCGCTTCACCACGGTCTTGTCGTTTTCAGCCCCAGGGAACCCCTTCGTTGACGAGAGGATGCGACCAGAGTGGTCGCAGGACGCTTCGTACACGAGGGTCGTATAACCCTCCTTGCCCTTGTGGGTGTTAGTCTCCGAGAAAGGNCGACCAGAGTGGTGGCAGGACGCTTCGTACACGAGGGTCGTATCACCCTCCTTGCCCTTGTGGGTGTTAGTCTCCGAGAAAGGACAGGCCGGCCAGGAAATGTGGGTGCAGTCCACCGAAGCCACCGCCCCCGGACATCCCATGTCGCCGTACTCCCCCGCGACCTTTTTGAGAACCTACCCCTCCGGCAGCGTCACCCACTGATGCCACAACCCCGATGAGAAGCAGTCGCAGAACCGGTGGAACGATTTCTCCGCCGTTTGCCGGCTCATGAGAGAGAGCTGAGCGACATCCGCGAAGCAGTTCCCTCTTCCCAAGACTTGCAGCACCCCCAGCACCTGCTTGCAAGTACAGGAAGGGCAGAGTGTTTTGATTGGAGAGGGTTGCATGCGATATGAGCGGAAGGTAGCGCAGTTATGTTTTGACATGCCAGGCTAACCAGGTGTGACGTGCTCGGGCGGGCCCAAATAACATACCACAGAAATAAGGTCGCGGATGCGAGCCAGCATCATCGTACATATACTGCTGCTGTTTCACGACGCACGCGCACCAAAGCTACAGGAAAGGAATTTACAGGAAGGGGTGGGGGCAGCTACGACATCAGTGCTCTCGCGTGTTGCGTAGATGCCGCCCGTCATTCATGACAATCGTGAGGGGGGAAGACGTGTCGAAAAACTCCTGCAGTGGCAATTTTCGGCCACGCCTGCGCAAGCCACTACTGCTACTGCCGCGGCGCTTTCCGAGCATTTCCCCAGCATTTCCCCCCGCCACATGGCACCTAGGTATTCGCGTCGATGGACTCCCATGGGAAGATATTTGGAAAAGGTGCTCGGCTAGGTGTTGAGATGAGGAAATAAGGTGCCGTGTTCTTTTGCCGGTCGCGGCGGGTTCTCTGCCTGTCTCAGGTTGTGCACAAGTCAAAGTGACTACATCTCGTTGGAACGACACAGCTGTGTGTAAGCACAGGCGTAACGCCGCTGCGTCACGCCTTTTCTACTCGGCCCGAACAAAAAACACGGTTGGACAGCGGATGCAAACCGCGTTTTTGACTATCTGCTGGAGCAGAGGATAAAAACCCACGCACGTCACATTGGCATTCCGGCGGGGGGGCGCGAAAGAAACATGAAAGGGACATGAAACCATTCACTGCTTGTTAAAGGATACACTGTAGATCTGATACATAATCTACAACAGCAAGGCCATGTATCACTGCTACTACAATACCAGTAACCTAGGGTCTTACCCTGCTACCCTAGAGAGAAATGCCAGCTTTGCAGCAGGTTCGTATGTAGCCAGGCGCGTGCTAACGCAGAGGGCAGGTAGCCGCTGCCGCATGTGTTGAAACTCACTAAAAAAATAGGCCCAAAAATAACACGCCTTGCAAAACCTTGGTTGCTGCACAATACATACAGCAAGCAGTAGTTAGAAGAGGCAGAGGCTGCCGACAACGGCTTCCGCCCACGCCTTTGCTCGGGCGTAGCGGAAAGAGGCTGCTGCGGAGAGAGTAAACGATCTTTTCGAACAACACGTGCCACCCGATGAGACAGCGTGCAGACGCGCACGGAACATATTACCGCCAAGCTTTGCGACCTCTACCGAACCCACATACATGGTGGGGATCTAAAAGGCCCGACTGCTGCTGCTTCTAACCGATCACCAGCGTCAAGCGCACCTACCTTGAGCTCCAAGGGAACACACTGGCGCCCGGCAACGTCGCGGGTAGCAGTCGGGAAGACGGTTCTGACGAGGTCGACGAAGTGCCGGGAAAACTCGTACGGAACCCTGAAGTCCGAGCGGAAAGCCTTCGCTTCCCTGCTGGAGGGGACGAGCCTGCCGGCGATCCGCAGGCTCTCCAAGTTAGCCAGTCGTACGCCCCATGCACTCGAGCTGTAGTCCGGGCGCTCCCTCGTTTCACGGTCACACGGGCCGAAATCTTCCTCCTCCTCCTCTTCCTCGTCTGACCACCCATCCTCCGACTCTCCCGCCAGCGCATCTCGAAGGTTAGCGCTCATGGCCTGATTCGTGCTCTGGAGGGCGCTTGCCGCGGCCAGGGCGGCTTTGATGCTGAAACTCGCCATGGGGTTGCGTGGGTGTATCGTGTGTTTGAAATGGCCGCGCAACTGGACCCGCCGCCTCGCCGAGATTCTGTGGACTCAGCGGCCAGAGCAATCTTCGCCGAACATTGCTCCAAAAAGCGCTTTTTGGAGCTTTTGACGAATCTCGGCGAGATTCATTGCCCGGAGTACTCTCCATAGGGGGTGTACAAAAGAATCTCAATCTTAAATCGACCCCCCCCCCAAAAAAAAATCAAGATTTGAGATTTTTTGGGCCCGCCAGAAGGTCTTGTTCGTTGCTTTCGAAATTGCATTAATTGGTCGTACCCCCCCACGCTTGAACAGGGGGGGGAGAGAACAGCGGAACTCGGGGATCTCAACCTATCCCCGTCCACCACACCATCAGTATAAACCAGTCACCGACCGCACCATCAGGCATACTCTCAAAGTCATGCCTGCCCCCCTTTCTTCTCTCCGAATTGCATGCATGTACCGATATACCGACCTCAATATATCGCACATGTACCACATTGATGGTGATGCACCGTGAAGTACACCACTGCATGCCCATGTCTAGTCGCGCTACCTCGTCAAGCTCATTAACGGTCGCACACACGCGGTACCTCACGAACCCCCACGTTGGGTTCGCACCCGCCCCCGCTCCCGACCGCCGGCCCACGGCTACGGCCGACCCTGTCGACCATAACCAATCAACCAGTCACTGTGCACTCGCCGCTCGTGGCACAGCAACTTAGGCGCTCTCACCCGCACTGAGAGCACCGCCAACATCCCTAACGCGACGGACACACCCGGGCAAGAATCATCTACCCAAACACCCTCGCCCCGTCAGCAGTATCGGCAAACGACCGCACCTTCCTCATTTGCCACTGCTGGCGATCCGTCCTCGCCCTACCACTGACACCCCCAAAAGCAAAAGGGTGGGTGGGTGGGAAAGAAATAGATCTCCTCCGAAATACCTCTTGGCTGCAGCAGCCTCCCTCGTGCTTCCTTGGGGCAGACCAACAAGTGCTCCCAAGTCTACTCTTCTGGTCAGGTTTCAGACACTTCACGCTGACTCCATGCTGCTGCACTCTGATTGGCCAACAGATATTTCATCTTCCGCTCCTCACAAAACTCAGATTTCAACGCCTCTGTCTCTGCAATCTTCTGCTTTGTTCGTTGCTTTCGAAATTGCATTAATTGGTCGTACCCCCCCACGCTTGAACAGGGGGGGGAGAGAAGAGCGGAACTCGGGGATCTCAACCTATCCCCGTCCACAACACCATCAGTATAAACCAGTCACCGCACCATCAGGCATACTCTCAAAGTCATGCCTGCCCCCCTTTCTTCTCTCCAAATTGCACGCATGTTCCGATATACCGACCTCAATATACCGCACATGTACCACATTGATTGTGATGCACCGTGAAGTACACCACTGCGTGCCCATGTCTAGTCGCGCTACCTCGTCAAGCTCATCAACGGTCGCACACACGCGGTACCTCGCGAACCCCCACGTTGGGTTCGCACCCGCCCCCGCTCCCGACCGCCGGCCCACGGCTACGGCCGACCCTGTCGACCATAACCAATCATCCAGTCACTGTGCACTCGCCGCTCGTGGCACAGCAACTTAGGCGCTCTCACCCGCACTGAGAGTACCGCCAACATCCCTAGCGCGACAGACACACCCGGGCAAGGATCATCTACCCAAACACCCTCGCCCCATCAGCAGTATCGGCAAACGACCACACCTTCCTCATTTACCACTGCTGGCGATCCGTCCTCGCCCTACCACTGACACCCCCAAAAGCAAAAGGGTGGGTGGGTGGGAAAGAAATAGATCTCCTCCGAAATACCTCTTGGCTGCAGCAGCCTCCCTCGTGCTTCCTTGGGGCAGACCAACAAGTGCTCCCAAGTCTACTCTTCTGGTCAGGTTTCAGACACTTCACGCTGACTCCATGCTGCTGCACTCTGATTGGCCAACAGATATTTCATCTTCCGCTCCTCACAAAACTCAGATTTCAACGCCTCTGTCTCTGCAATCTTCTGCTTTGTTCGTTGCTTTCGAAATTGCATTAATTGGTCGTACCCCCCCACGCTTGAACAGGGGGGGGAGAGAAGAGCGGAACTCGGGGATCTCAACCTATCCCCGTCCACAACACCATCAGTATAAACCAGTCACCGCACCATCAGGCATACTCTCAAAGTCATGCCTGCCCCCAATTCTTCTCTCCAAATTGCACGCATGTTCCGATATACCGACCTCAATATACCGCACATGTACCACATTGATTGTGATGCACCGTGAAGAACACCACTGCGTGCCCATGTCTAGTCGCGCTACCTCGTCAAGCTCATCAACGGTCGCACACACGCGGTACCTCGCGAACCCCCACGTTGGGTTCGCACCCGCCCCCGCTCCCGACCGCCGGCCCACGGCTACGGCCGACCCTGTCGACCATAACCAATCATCCAGTCACTGTGCACTCGCCGCTCGTGGCACAGCAACTTAGGCGCTCTCACCCGCACTGAGAGTACCGCCAACATCCCTAGCGCGACAGACACACCCGGGCAAGGATCATCTACCCAAACACCCTCGCCCCATCAGCAGTATCGGCAAACGACCACACCTTCCTCATTTACCACTGCTGGCGATCCGTCCTCGCCCTACCACTGACACCCCCAAAAGCAAAAGGGTGGGTGGGTGGGAAAGAAATAGATCTCCTCCGAAATACCTCTTGGCTGCAGCAGCCTCCCTCGTGCTTCCTTGGGGCAGACCAACAAGTGCTCCCAAGTCTACTCTTCTGGTCAGGTTTCAGACACTTCACGCTGACTCCATGCTGCTGCACTCTGATTGGCCAACAGATATTTCATCTTCCGCTCCTCACAAAACTCAGATTTCAACGCCTCTGTCTCTGCAATCTTCTGCTTTGTTCGTTGCTTTCGAAATTGCATTAATTGGTCGTACCCCCCCACGCTTGAACAGGGGGGGGAGAGAAGAGCGGAACTCGGGGATCTCAACCTATCCCCGTCCACAACACCATCAGTATAAACCAGTCACCGCACCATCAGGCATACTCTCAAAGTCATGCCTGCCCCCAACCTAACCGCGGACTGGTTTCCATACTGATCTGTACTCTCTCTCCCCCCCTACCGTGGTTCCCACTCTTGTACCGACCAATAAACCCTGATCGCATTCACTCCCCCCTCCTTTTACGGCTCGCCCTCACCAGCCTCGGGGACTACGTCACCCCACTCTGTACCCTGTCCTGGTTGCCTCTCTGAATCACCCTCCGACGCCAAGGTACTAGAAACCCACTCTGCATCTTTCCCATGGTTCCTTACGTACGGCCGATACCCCGATTCCCCAGTCCATCTCCCCTCTCGTCTCAGAACTTCTGGCGACGCTCCCCCCGCTGCCAAGTACGTGGCGCCCCCAATCCGAAGGGAGTGCAACGCGTACTCGGACGACGGCAGACCCGCCAACGACACGACTTGCCGCAGCGCTTCCGTCGCGTGACGACGAGTCCACACGGACCATCGCCCCTCCCCGGTTCCGAACGCGACTAACGGAGCAGACGAAGGGAGAACAGGGAAGCATGAAAGGAGTTCAATCATCACATCGACTGCACCCCCCCCACACTCCACAGACTGGGGAGGCCCCGGCCTCGCCCGCGTACACACGGCGCCCTTCCGAAACTGGTCGCCTTTGGACGACCGAAACCGCACCTCGACTCTGTCGGCCTCTCCCCTCCGTTCCGGAGGCAACTGGCGAGAACCCAAAAAAAACGCCACGTCCCCCCGACGCAACCCATGACAAGAATCCATGGCCAACGAGGACACAGCGAACATTTCGCATGCCCGCATCAAGAAAAAAAATGACGCACTCAACGCCAGAAACAACACGCGCCCACCCGTGCCCCACTGTGGCACCAGACGCCCCCCTTCCTTCAGCATCGACCACGACACCGGACGTCGCACCCGTTGCTGTGCACCAACACCCGCATGCCCTCGCGCCACCCCTTTGAGCGCTTGCTTGATCAAAGAATGACATGTATCAACTTCCATCGCATACGCCAAACGATGAAAAAATTTAACAGCAGACAAATGACCAGCTATCGTCGTCTGCCTCAAGCCCAGCACCGTGAACGCGTATGCCACGTACTCCAACAATTGCGAAACAATATCCGGCGATGGAGACGACGGCATCATAAACGTCGGTCTCCCCACAACGTCCTCTCGAAACTTCACCCACGCTCCAAAAAATCCCAGGTAAGTTCGTTCAGACGATGGCGCAAGTGCGTGCCGGACGAGCTCGAAGCCAGCACGGTGGAGCACAACTCGCGCTCCTTCGGGCCTAACTCCACGATCTGCCAGGCCACATGAGGGGAGGCAGAGCACAGGTTATCGTGAACGTCGTTAGTATTCCAACGGGAGATACCATCCGCAAGCGAGTTACGTATGCCGGGAACATGGGTCGCGTGGAAATGCCACCCGCTGGCTACCTCCAGCGCCCCCAGTAGGCGCACCAGCGCCCCCGATCGAGGCTCAAGGCCCCCCCGACAACGCTCAATCCACGCCGTCGCTGCTTCATTGTCTCCTCGAAGGCGCACACAATCACCCGCCTCCACAGGCTGGTGACTTCGGCCCAATACCAACATCCATGCCCCCATGACCATGCCAAGGAGCTCTAACACGTTGATGCTGACATCATGAACCCCCTGGACCGATTTGCTCGACCCCACAAAGCAAGCTTGCTCTTTCACAGACAGATCGTATCGAAAGTAGTGGCCCGTTTGCAAACAATACCCTCCAATTGCTTGCTTAGACGCATCGGTGAACACGGATAGTGCAGGCGGGCGTTCCAAAATATTGTACATGGGTGCACACAAACTTCCGCCGCGCAACGAGAGACCACGCCTGTGGAACCACCGCCAAAATTCGAGGTCATCGTGGAATAATGGACCCAGCACTACACGTCTGTTCGGGTTTGGCACTTGGGACGCGAAAGTAGACGAAGCGGGCATCCCGACCGCGGATAAAAGGCGCCCCACAAAGAACTTTCCTGGCCGCAACACGAACGAAACGTGCATAAGAAACCCTGTCAACTCGGCTACTTGACGAGCTGTAGCGACTTTCCGCGTCGCGGGCCACGCAGCCAATATGCGTCCCAGTTTCTGCTGTTTCGTGTCGGTCATAGTAATCGTGAGTTGCTGAGTGTCCAATGTCCAACCCAACACATCCAAACGAGTAGCGAAATCTGTGATTTTTCCTTGCGACAACAACGGCGGGTCTGCTGGGCCTCTCTCTCCCAGCAGACGAAAGTGATCCGTAGCGAGAGAACGCACCGCGCGCAAACATCGGCGGCCATCAGCGAAAAATCTCCCTTCAATCAACACGCCATCATCAACGTAGTATCGCACGAAAAACGGAGAACCAGCAAACGCCCCGTCGCCCACAATAGTCTGGCAATCAACAGGTAACGGCACCGCTGTACTTTCGTCTGGTGGGGACACTACTTGAACATGCTGCACAGCCGCAGCACCGGCGGGAGAGACGGACGCGTCTTGAAATGTAGTGTGTGTGTGTGAGTGTTCCAACGCGGACGAGAACAAGGACCAAAACCCTGGGCTCGACCGCCATCCAAATTGACACCGTAGGTCAACAACCGCGTGATCGCCGATCGTGTACCCAAAAACCGATGCCCGAGACGGATCCACCGGGATTTGTCGGAAGGCTTCTTTCACATCAATGCGGCAGATGAGAATTTCCAACGACACGCCGTGTACTTGTCGCAAATACAGCACCCGTTTCAGAATATCACTCAAAACATGACCCAAGAGGCATTCGGGTGCTTGATCAAAGTCTGTATCGTGATTTACGCTGGTACGGATGGGCACGCCGGAGGTGAACGTGAGATCGTGAATTATTCTGAACTTCGGTTTGTCGATGACGCCCAACGGCGACACTCTAACACCTAAGATTTCTCGGATAAACCGAACATCGAAAACCAACGCACGCCCCAAGATCACGTCCGATACCACTTTGTCTGTGATCCGATCTCTGTGCAGTAACGCGCTAGGATGGTTGCCGTACGCCACTTCAGCGTCCAGGTTCCCACCTAAGCCCACGTCAACCGGCGCACCCGGAGACAACGATCTCAGAAGTTGACTTACTCGGGGAAACTTTTTCGCGTCACCAAAATGCGCCTTGACACGCATCACATCGACATGGGGCAGAAAGAACTTCTGGCCAACAGCGGCGACGAACCTTTCCACGCGTCCCCCACACCGTCGAAGCAAGTTTGAACCCACATGCGCCACATGGTTAAGATGGACGTACCGTTCTGCAGCTTCACACGCAGCCAACGCAGATACGGCCACCCGCCACTCTTCAACCTCACGCGGCGAAACCTGTTCAAAACTTTGCCTCGTACCTGACTCCAAGTCGGAAGCCACTCCGGGCAA
The DNA here is from genome assembly GCA_902602495.3 of Ectocarpus sp. CCAP 1310/34. Lineage (NCBI taxonomy): Eukaryota > Phaeophyceae > Ectocarpales > Ectocarpaceae > Ectocarpus > Ectocarpus sp. CCAP 1310/34. The sequence goes on from CACKRE030002915.1 coordinate 12,401, forward strand.
GCCCTCCCAGCGCTCGCCTCGGATCCCCACGCCAGCCAAGGCCCGGGACGCCATCTCCCTATGACCTGGCTGCTGTTGCGGCCTCTCAGCTGGAACCGACACTGGAGTTGGCCCCGCCACCCGGCGGAGCCCGCACCCCTATTTGCTGCCACCCCGCACCGCCAAGGCCGACGACGAGCCACCACCGTCGCCACCGTCAGCCTGTCCTCCTCCCCGGGCGACGCCGCCCCCCTGACCACCAGCCGACGAGCGCCCCCCCCCACCGCGACTCCCGCCCCCCCCACTGCCACTTCCGGTGCTTGACGAATCTCGGCGCTTCACGTGCTCAAACCTGCATTTGTCGCCGAAAGAGCACGTGCCAGAGTCGCGGAACTGGAAGCACTCCCTTGTGACACGCTTCCGTGACGATGAATCACCCCGATCCAGTTGGCCCGCCTTACGCTTGCCGCTCCCGCCCCGCGACTCTCCTGTTCCGGGGAGGGATCCTCCGTCACTCAGGACCAGCCGGAATAGATTGACCCCCCGTTCACAGAAGTTATTGATGTTGGGGAACTCGGGCACCGGCGGCAAGGTGTGTCCGTCGAACGCGTCCGGCGGATAATGCATTTTCGTGAAGGGGTACATCCAGGTGATGATCGCCGTTGTCCACAATTTGAAGTCCTCGTTCGGTAACCTTGGCAGTGCCGCCCGCTGGTACTCGTCCGGAAACACATCACTATTCCGCACGAGAGTAGTCCGAAACCTGGAGCGTGCGTCCGCCATGGCTGTGGCTATGGGTTCCAACCGCCGCAGCGATTGCACACCCGCGGTCGTGGACGAATCTAGACCAAACTTCAACAGCCGCATCACTGCCTCACACATCACGTCGAAGTTGTCTGCAATAGACGACGTACGGGCGACCCCCACGGGCCGGAAGCTCTTGACGTCGAAAGACGAAAACGCACGCATCTGGGCGAGGACGTCGCCCGTGACGTGAACGATATCGCTCATCAATCCCTGCAGGTCCTCTTTCTGTGGCCCGGGCTCCGGCCCCCGCTGCCCCCGAAGTACCCAGAGTGTCTGATTGTATTTGGCCTGCCAAATGGTGGCCTCCCTCCTCGCCTCCTCTTTGGCGTTGGACCTCGCGGGCACACTCGCCCCCCCGCCCGCGCCCCCGCCCCACGGCGACGACGCCGGCACCAGACCGAGGCCTCCCGAGCCCCCGGGCCCACGACTCCCATCCTGCCCCGACTCCGGCCGGAGGTTCTTCAGCAACCCAGCGATCTCGGTAAGCTGCGCCACCATGTTCGTCTGGCCTTGTTCCAGACGAGCGTTTTTTTCCGCATTCTCAGACGCGAGCGTGGTGCCCTCGCTGGGCTCCCCCCCCGCCGCAGCACCCACCGACATATGGGCCAAACGAGACATGACGTGGGCCTGGACTTGGTCATCCGCACGCCCGAGCTCCGGCTGGCGGTCCCCGCTGGAAGCCAAGGCCCGAGCATGACTTTGCGTCGGAAACCCACTGCTCTCGGCAACACCAACATCTGCGGATGATTGCGTTGTTGAAGCCACGTCACCTGCTGGTGAATCCACGCCATCGGCAGCAGCCCTCGCGGCCGCCGCAATAGCGCCCGCCACAACCTGAGACGGAGGAAATGAACCCCCTCCCGTCCCCAACGCCGACTCGACCTGACCGCCAGTAGATCCTTCACTGCGGACGACACCAAGGCGCTCTTCCGTCTCCGGCGACTTGTGCTCGGATGACATGGCCCAAATTTGATGCAACCGAGAGCCGCCAAGATTCAAACCTCCCGTTCCAACCGATATGTGAATGCCCCCAGAAGCCCGCGCCAAATAGATCTCCTTCAAAGAAATAGATCTCCTCCGAAATACCTCTCCTTCAAAGAAATAGATCTCCTCCGAAATACCCCTTGCCTGCAGCAGCCTCCCTCGTGCTTCCTTGGGGCAGACCAACAAGTGCTCCCAAGTCTACTCTTCTGGTCAGGTTTCAGACACTTCACGCTGACTCCATGCTGCTGCACTCTGATTGGCCAACAGATATTTCATCTTCCGCTCCTCACAAAACTCAGATTTCAACGCCTCTGTCTCTGCAATCTTCTGCNGACACTTCACGCTGACTCCATGCTGCTGCACTCTGATTGGCCAACAGATATTTCATCTTCCGCTCCTCACAAGACTCAGATTTCAACGCCTCTGTCTCTGCAATCTTCTTCTGCATTTGAGATTTTTTGGGCCCGCCAAAAGCACTGGTCTTATTCTTGATAGGATGCGGGTCGGTCAGGAGGTATACCCTTCTGACCCCTACCCCCTTAGAATTGTCTACTCTGTGTACCCCCTGAGATGAAGTTGGATCCCCACTTCATCCCAGACCTTTGCTGATCGTCTCTCAGCAATAACAAGCAACTTTCCCATCTCAACGTGGTCGTGGACAAGCGTGTCAACGACAGAACCTTCATCTATCTTTAGGAGCAAGCCACCGCCCACGGCATCACTCCTTGAAAACACCCTCCGCGTTCACCAGACCACGACCAACTGCCAACAACATGCCCTTCGCCCTGCGGCTAGATGTAAGCCGGTTCGGACGTGAAACTTTAGACGGCCGAGCAAGAGCATGCAGCTTTTTGGACATGCCTATCGACAAAAGTCTAATCGTTTCTAATCGTTTCTGCAAACACGTAGACTTTCTTTTTCTTGATGACAATTGCTGACAGTCTCGCATCGTCATCCTGAATCTTGCAAAGCACCTGAACACTGTTGGAAAGTGACTCGCTGTAGTCGGCCAACATGCCAACACAAGCAAGGCGCCTCTCATCGATGTTCATCCACCACAAGCACGGGTGGAGAAGATAAGCATAACTGCTCCACCAGGCCAAACTCTATGTAAAGGCTGCTGTTAGCTCTACGAAGACACTCACTCATTGACACTCATCAACAACAAACAACAACTCACTCATTGTGTGTTGGCACGGCCCACAGCTATCACACAAGCCATCAGGCACTCCGATCGGACCAGTTGAGTTGAGAGAAACGCCCACCCACGGGGGCTCAGCGGCTCAAGGGCCGGTGGAGCTTAACTGCTCGGCCAGGCCAAACTCCATCCGCATGACATCGTTTGTTCTAGACTAGAGTCCATCCGGTTAAATATTGACTCACCGTGACGCCCACTTTTTCTCGCGCAACTTTGAGAGTTGAGACGTGAAACAAAGTTGGCGATAACCGCACGACCGAGGTGCATCGAAATCCGGTGTCAAAAAAAATCGGTGAGAATGGCCGTTTTGGGGGAAAAATTACCCCGAAATTACCCCGAAACAGACATATTACCCAAAATTGCTCCGAAACGTATTGTATTTTCCCGAAACGCCACACCGTGCATTCTGGAGGAACATATCTAGCCCCGTCGACTATCCGGGCTTGCTTGTCCCTCCCTCTCAGCACTCTCTCCGCAACAACAGCGAAAAAGCAACACTTATTTCAGACAGAAAAAATAGATACTTGCCGACACCCCCGATCCTCCCCGCCATGATCTAGTCTATTCATCCAATCTAAATGGAGCCAAGTTCAAAACATACAAAATATCTACAATTCGCGGCGGCTGGTGCTGCTACGCTCAACTCAGGTGACCGGTGACCGTGAGTTTTTCTGCCTTGAACTTCTTCAGCATCTTGTCGGCAGCCTCGTTAAACATTTTCCTGGCCTCCTTGGCCGCAGAAGGGACGGCCATCTCTTCGGCCTTACGCTCGTCCGGGGACAACTGCCGAGGTCGCTGTTATTGCTGTGTTGGCTGCTGCTGCTGTGGTCCTCTTCGTCTCCTTCATTACATGTGTCGTTGTCATGTTGTGGTGGGATGTCCGCAGCGAACGGTTCTGGATGTGGCAGTCTCATCGCGCCGAACCGGCCAGCAACTGTTCTTGTTTGGAAGCTGGCGCGCTTCTTTGGTCTGCCGGGAGGACGCCCAGCCATGTGTGGGCTTGCGTGGGCCCTTGTGAGGGCGTGGGGTACTGCTGTATGATGTGGATGATGGTGTGTCGTGTGGTCATGCGTGTTGTGTGAACACAAAACTTGGACGGGACATATGGTCAGTCCAAGACCCAATATCAACAATTGCGACACCCACTTTATGAATTGTTTCTCTGCACCCA
>CACKRE030002917.1:6396-31205 GCA_902602495.3 Ectocarpus sp. CCAP 1310/34
GGGGGGGGGGGGTACTCATAGTCGTGCATGCTGTAGTCGTAGACCATTGACCTCGCATCCCTACGAAGCCGGGACGGAGGGGGGGGGAGTATCAGTCTCAAGGACACTTCCCCTTCTTGAGGACGTATGTTTTAACGATATACCGCACGTGTCCTTAACCGAGGGACGACTGCTGTACTTTCGAACCCGGTACACTGTCTTCGTCACACTACCGTATGTAGGAAAAACCACAAAGCATTGCCGACCAGTTGGGATGGTAATGATCCTTGGAGAAAAAATAAGCCTACCCGCACGGGAACTCCTCATCCTGGAATCGACCAATCAGTCTAGGTTTACACAATGGTTTGAAGGAAGCCCTGGACGGATGCACAGCGAAGATGAGATGATGATGACACTGACAAAAACTCGAATGACAAAAAAAACGATAGCGTGTCTAGCCTGTCACCCACAGGGGAGATATCGAGATATCGCTGTATGCTGCTCGGCGAACGGTAGAAACATAAGTTGGTCACCGTGCAACGGATAGATGAAGGTACTGAGTAGAGAGATGGGAACGCTTATTTTTTAAATGTGAAAATAACAGCAGCAACAACAACAGCAACAACAACGACAACGACACAATGAATCGCTAATCAGAAACCTGTGTGCAAGAGATGGGATTTGTCGTGCTCTTCGTGAGACCAAAGGAGTGTCCTCGGCGGTAGACCCAACTCCCAACTCACCCTCTTTCTTTGGTTTGACATGCTCCTGAGGCTTGCCCGCATGCCAGTGACGAACAGGAAGGCCGAGAAGGTCAGACCAAGCGGGGATAAGTCGCTTTCGCAACCGAAAATCAGCGGACACAGGCGGGCGGGGTAGGGCAATCAACAAAACGTTTCATGTAAGCGGGGGGGGTATGTACTGCGATGAATGAAGCGGAATATTTGTGTATAATGCGAAGCAATCGCAACGAATAAACACTTAAGCCAAAACCCTCTCTCTCCTCTCTGAGCCGAAAACGGAACACAATACAAAAAAAATACAAAAAAAAAACTCCACCCGGTTGACGCGAATAGGCCGTTTTTATCGCATGGCTGCTGGGGTTCTCGCTGTTGCAACCTACACTGCTGTATCTTTCGAGCTTTCTTAGTCGGAGACATGGGCAAGTCGAGAATATCCTCCCTCGTCGTGTCCATGCCGCACGCAACATGCAAGTAAGCCACACACACACGCATGCTGCCCCCTCACGGGGTCCCAGTTCATGGCAAATAGAAGTGTCATATGTTTTCAACCGCACCAAGACTTGCGTCTTTTCATTGGTCAGCCGTTTATCGCGGTCGACGCCAACAATGAAGACACATACACACCTCGCCGAGGGGGGGCGTACATACATCAGTACTTTGCCGAGTACCCCCTGACCGGCGCGGGCATGCATCCATCGGTGGCTTCATGGGAGATGTGTCGCCAGTTGGTCGTTTGGCAGTCAAGGTCAAGAGACAAAGGTTTTGTAGTCAACCTACATGTTGCCCATGCTTCGGCCTCCTGCCTCTTGTAGTGGTGGTCCCGATGTACCGTACCGACATACCGCACCACGGTCGCGAGTAGCGTGGGTACCGATACAACGCAGAAAAAACCGCCGTATCACGGGATTTGCCGACATACTAAAAACGGTATTATCCCCAACACTCCAGTGCCGTGGTCCCGACATGCCGCGGTAATTTTTGCCTGTCGCTATTCCGCGGTATATCGTCAATAGTGCGGTGGTCCCGGTATACCGCGGTGATATGTGCCGGTCACTCTATTCCAAGGTATATCGGGGCCACAACTGTACTCAGAGAACTCGCCATACCAACGAAAACAATGGTCTTCAAGTCAACCTTACTCCCTTTTGTGGTTCGGCCTCGCCGCACAGCCAAAAAAAACACATACAATGGAGTCTGCACGTCTCTCACCGTTTCCCTCTCTTCCTCATGTCCCCGATAGATACGGCCTTGAAGGTCTTGTTCTCGACCCTCAGCTTGGTGATGGCGGCGCGCTGCTTCGTTGTTAACTTCGTCCAGACCTTTTACACAAGAAACAAGAAGTATACATACATAGGTGGGCTCATGTGAGCACAGCAGTATCATCAAGCGGTGCGATGCAAGATGAAAACAAAAGCAGGGATAACAGCTGGCTGCCAGCTGTGGTGTGACATTTCCCAAGCTCAACAGCTCACACAGCTGACGTGTGTTTGACTCGAACAGCCCAGCGAACCTCAACTAACAAAAAGAAAAATCTTACAAATGTGTACCATATACAGTCAAGGTCCCTGTTTAGTGCCGGTACGTGCCCAGAGAATAGACCGGCACTATACCGGACCGGCACTGTTCGAAGTATTGAGAATGACTTGGAAATATAATGTGGTCACGCCGAAAAACACCGGCACTATTCAACCGGCACTAAACAGGGACCTCTACTGTAGAGTCTTATATGATGACAAATACAACGAGATAATGACCGGTCCTCTCCTGTACAGTCTTATGATGACAAATACAACGAGAGAATGACCGGTCCTCTACTGTACAGTCTTGTGATGACAAATACAACGAAATAATGACCGGTCCTCTACTGTACAGTCGTATGATGACAAATACAAAGAGAGGATGACCGGTCCTCTACTGTACAGTCGTATGATGACAAATACAACGAGAGGATGACCGGTCCTCTACTGTACAGTCTTATGATGACAAATACAACGAGAGAATGACCGGTCATGGTCGATCTTCTATTTAGAACTTGGGGAGACCCAAGCGCAGGCGGCTGTCGAGAAGAACTCATGGTTTGGGTGTTCGAACATCACGCGCCAGTAAAATCCCGTCCAAATTGGCAAATATTGCACGATAAGCTGAAACGAAATTAAAACAAAAAAAATAACACGTATCGTGAAACAATCAACCTGCTCTCGATGAAACGCGATAAGGAAAGGTTTAAGCACGCAAGAGGACAAAACAAAACAAAAAAACTCTCAACGTGCGCGCAAAACTACCTTTGGATAGTCCTCCTTGAGGAGCATCTGCAGGGCTCTCTCTTGAGCCTCAGGAGTAGGAAGCGCGCAAATCTTAGCCACCGTTTCATCGCTGATGCGCGATCTGATTTCTGTCCTCCCCGTGGTCGCCTCCGCCCGTTCTACAGTGGCTTCTCCTGCCTGCAACAACGAAGAAAAAGAACAAAAGCAAGCGGTATCCGAAGCGAAAAAAAACGTCACAATTACTTGCTGCCATTGTGGGGACATGCAGTCGTGGTCCCAGTTTAGCGGTCTATAGTGTAACTTATAGTGAAACAAAATGATGTACCCCCTGTTGAGGGCATCTCTGCTAAGCCGGATTGATTGGCAGGTATAAGTAGTTAGACTACCTATGTGTAGCCGTGCCACGACATTTTGGAAACGGTATTCAGGGCATCCCGCTAAACACGGCGGGAACCGCTAAACCGGGACCACGAGTGTGGCATACTTTGTCGCCAGCATAAGGTCCAAAAGGTTTTTGTACTTAGCACCAGCTGGTATCACTCACATAAATCATCAGTGTATAGACTTAAATAGACTCGAAACAAGTCCAGTACCCAGCCGGTTTTCATCCACTCACTGAAGAGACTCCACCACATCCCGTTCGACTGTGGTTATATCTCGAATGGGTATTAAAGTGTTTCTGTGTGTGTACTTGTTCTTCCTACAAGGTCCGTCCGTGGTTTGCCAAGCATGGGTGTCTCCAATCAACTCCACGACGAGGTTGGAGGGAGACCAGACAAGGATACAGAACGAAAAAAAACAGGAAAAAAACTATTCATGAATCTTCAATCGATGACGTACAATGCTGCGGAAGACGAGGTAACGATGATTTCAAGCCAGAACCACCTTTGGCACAAACAAAAAACACATCACTCCAAGCACGAAGCGTGGATAACTTCCTCCCTCCACGCCGATCGACACATCAGTAGAGACAGCAGTACAAGCGGCACACCATCGGGAACGCAACCGAGCCACCGGTTTTACTACGAAAACTGACGCGACGTTCACCGTGCCGTAGCGTTAAAAAACATCGACAGCCTTCGCAGGCATGCAACCGGGGAAAGTTGGGTTTGGTTGTTGACTCTGCGTCCCCCCCTTTTATATTTCCTCGTACACTTCAATTTCTCGTGAATTCGGCCCAAACACAACAGCGAGGAGATCACAGCTGCCATGGTACACCACACCTCCGGACTCTGCAACCGTCGACGTTGCTTGCGAGTGTGTCCATCATTGAGGTACTCCCACTAGTTAGGTAAGGAGGGGCAATGAGCCGCGGGGACTCAATACCTGCAGCAGTCGACCTGCGATGCTTTCGCCGGCGGCGCGGCGGTGCAGCCGATCATTTTCAATCCGGGTCATCGACAAAAACGAAATACGACGGCCGTTTGAGATTCGTGCGCATCGACCAAGGCATACGTCATGCAGAATGCATGTACGTTCCTCCGCTGATTTGTGTTTTGAGGTAGTTGTTCTGGACCGAGTGAAGCAGCAGCAGCTGTAAAGCTATTGCCCGCGACCTGTGCGTGTGCAACATCTTGTGTGGCGCCTGATAGAGACCGCGAGGCCATAGAATCCACCACAACACACGTAGCCTCGCGGCCTGCTAAGGGCCAGGTCATGGGTTCGAGTCCCGGCAGAGAGAGTTTTTTCTGTTTTTTTCTCACTAAATAAATCCTGGTCTAGGATGAAGCGACGCGCTGCAAAGCTCGTTTGTTAGTAAACCATAATCGACTTCGTAAGTCGCGAGGCAAGGGATTGCTGTACCCTTCTCGCGATACAAATACCTCAGGCATGAACCGCAGGAGGGGGTCCAACCCCCCCCTCCTATGTGACCCCGGTTGGGTCGTCTAGCTTGTAGAAGTGGAGGATAGGGGCCAGAGGGGCAGATGACAGAGTCCAATTATGGGAAAAAAACAAACAAACAAACAAACGTATGCATGCGAGCAAAACAGAAAAAGAAAAACGTCGAAACAAAAAAACACTATGCATTTTGCCATGGCACAGGTTTGTTTCCAGGTGATGCCTCCCCTCCCACCGAAGCAACAACAAAAAAAGGTATTCGCCACGACCTGTGTTCATGCTCCGGCTCGTGTGGTGATTGATAAATACCGGGAGGCTGAAGGGCGCTCAGAATATGTGGCGCGAGAGTCTGGCAGAGTCTGAAACAAAGACACCGCGTCTCCTGGAACTGGCTTGTCTTTCTCATGCCCCTGACACCGGTTTGGTTTACCCATGATCCCTTCCCACCCACTGAAGTAACAACAATGACGGAGGCATCCGCCACGAGCTGCGTGTATGATTCCCTTCCCCCGCCAGTGCTGCCCTGCTCCTCCCAGCGGCGTTGCGTGTGTAGCCGAGGGCTTCCTTTGTTTCTCCTTGTTTGAATCAGAACCGCGCGTGTGTCTGTGCGGGAGATCCCCGCTCTTCTGTCTCCCCTTGCCCTCCCGAACACTCTGGGTTGAGGTGAGATATATCCAATACATTTTGGGCACAAGTGCCTGTGTAGCACGAGCATCTACTGTGGCGGCACGACCAAACCGGTGTGAAGAATAGTGCCCTATTTGCCTTGGAAGCCAACAGATAAAATTAAAAAATACAAATGAAAATGCATGTCGATCGGTGCACCATAGGTTTCGGTTGGGTCGAAAGTAGGGGATATATTTTTAGGCTTCCCGGTAATCGAACTTGAGGCCCGTGCATCGCGTTCGAACAGGACAATATATAGAGTATTTCTTCCTCCTGCTGGGAAGAAGGTCGCGCGCCGCGAGGCGCGGCTCATAAAAAAACTCAGGAAAACTATCGTCGCAGTAGATACCTGATCTACCATTTCTCCTGCCGTCGAAACCGCCGCCGCCGCTGCCTGTTCATCGGAGATGTCCTCAGCAGAGCCGAGCTTTTCCTCATGCTCCTTCTGAACCTGCTCGCGTATCCGCTCCTGCTTCTTCGCCTCTTGCTTCTCCAGCTATATCATAGCGTCATTTGTTGGGGTGGAGGCAGCAGTCAAGAGATATACGCAGAGGTATTAGTACTGCTATGACACTGCTGTTTTTCAGGGTGACTGTTGAGTACGCTGCATGAAGCGTTAAGCCGCTCACCCTGGAAGAGCCGTCGTCTCAAGCGCGTGTGAGGCCGACCGAGGATTAATGACTAAAAGGGCACACTGGGTCGCCCCGGTGGTCTAGTGGATAGCCTCGCAGCCTGCTAAGGGCCAGGTCATAGGTTCGAGTCCTGGCAGAGAGAGTATTTTGCTCACTAAATCAATCTTGGTCTAGGATGAAAGCGACGCGCTGCAAAGCTCGTTTGTTATAAACCATAATCGACTTCGAAAGTCGCGAGGGAAGGGACTGCTGTACCCTTCTTGCGATAAAAATACCTCAGGCATGAACCGCAGGAGGGGGTCCTACCCCCCCCTCCTATGTGACCCCGGTTGGGTCGTCTAGCTAGTAGAAGTGGAGGATAGGGGCCAGAGGGGCAGACGACAGAGTCCAATGATGGTAGAAAAACAAACAAAAAAAAACTGCTCTGTATGTGGTTGTGCTTGGGGGGCCGCACCTAGAAGACAGTCCAATTGCGTGGTGTTGTACGTTGCTAGAGCAGACATCTGCCCCCCACACGGTAAGCACAGACCGACAATGTTGTGGAGAACCGCGATATGATTGTCGGCGCCGTTGTGAACTAAGGGCAGGGCACCATGCCCCTTCATCTAGGAAACCTTAAAGTTGGCGCATCAGCCAGTCAACACCGCTATCATCTCGTTTGGTCTCCGCTCCTCTGACAGATAGTCGACAGTAGACAGACAGATACAGCAGTACCAGGTGCAGCGCCCATTGTGAACAAGCGGGATGCCTCACCGGTACTTCACCACTACTTGATATCAACTGTTGTTGTTCGTTCAGTGCACGATATGAATCCTTCGAACGCAGCCATCCTTCAGGGCGGGTACCAGGACAACCCTTACCCTGCCACGGTCAACCCCGCTAAAAAACAAACAAACGCCCCAGCCGACGAACATGCAGGGCAAATAGATATGTTTCCCCCCATTGATGTACTAGCTGGGTGTGGAAAGTTTGGGGCAGCCGGGATGCCCATGCAATGTCCGGTTTGGCACAGCAAGCATAAGGATGACGACCAGCTAGCTCCTGGTCCATCCTTGTGGAGTAGCCTGGGCCGGCTAAAACCCCGCACATCGATCCTTCCGGGCATTGCAGGGATGCGAGGTCTATGGTCTACCCAACCACGGCATGTGTGCACATGAGTGCCCCCCCATCCATTAACAGAAATTGTACAGCAGTTGCATGCATACCACATGACAAGAGACACGTGTATCCCCCAAGGATGTAGACTACCACGTACAGTTGAGGTCCCTGTTTAGTGCCGGTTGAACAGTGCCAGTACCTGGTGTACAGTAGCGCCGGTGTTTTCGGCGGGCACACAATGAATTTCCATGTTACCTTCGCCATGCTGTGAATAGTGCCGGTCCGTATTTGTGGTTAGCACCTGCTGGCATCACTGATTTAACAGTTTTCAGTGTATAGGCTTAAATAGACTCGAAATAAGCCCAGTACCCAGCCGGTCTCCCTCCATTCACTGCAACGACTCCCACAAATCCCGTTCGACTGTGGTTGTGTCTCGAATGAGTAGTCTTTCTGTGTTTGTGTTTTGTTTTTCCTAGTATCAATAGTGCCGTAGGATTTATTGGGCACACAGTACCGCCACTAAACAGGGACCTCTCCTGTGGTAAGACATGTGGTATGAAAAGAGGCGCGTGTGTCCACGTTCTGGGCGACACTGATCAAGCGAGCTGGTACAAAGGGGGGGGGTAGCCGAAGAGCTGCGACCTGCGACCTGTGGAACGTGAATCGCCCCAGTTCCAAAAGTGGTTGCACGGGTTTGTCGGTCTCTTGTTTGTCAACACGCCAGCCAAGTGAGACAGCGATTGTACTCTGTATTTGTATCACGCACCGACCCCAACCGATATGTGTTGTATTGTAACACAGGAGGAATCGCCGCCTTTGCCCTTGCGGCGCTTGCGCTCAGTTTTCAAGAACACGGACGAGCGCACAAAACGCTTGAAAGAGATGTAGGCAAAGACGACCTGAAAATACACCGCTGTATTGTTGTAAGATGTTGTGTGGTGTGTGGGCAAGAAAGCACAACGGGAGGGGGGTACGGAAGCACCGACGGCGGCTCTGCGGAACAGCAGTAAAAAACTTGTTGCGATCAGCGGTCTCGATGCAAGCACCAACACCCCGATAGCTGTTGTACGCAACTGCTGCGGTCTGTGCAGTACAACCCCACGCGGCATGGGGCGAACGTTGCTTTAGCTTCGCGTTGTGCACCACAGACGATAGTCCGACCAACACAAGGACGGCTTGTATGATGACAGACTATCGCATCATGTCAAGGACGCATGTAACATTGGGCGTTGCTGCATACGGCATGTATTCTACAATCCAATTGCTCTACACCTCCGTGCTCGACAGCGCGCTTGACCAGTTACCTGGCGGCTCGTTGCCGTTCCCCTACCCAGCCTGGGCCTGTACAGCCCTACCGCCGAAGCGGACTGCGGGTTGAAGGAGGCTCGGATGATCACAGCCGTAGCTAACCCCACGAAGCTCCTGCGCATCACGCCCCGCACCCGCCGCCTCATCGACACCTCGCCATCTGCACCGGCCGCATCGTCTTCTCGCCCACCCAGCTCGTCCCCGCCCCTAGACAGAAGCCTATTGCGCAACGCGCTACTTAGCGTTGACCTGCGGCGGCCGTTGCTGCCGGCGGGGTCGTCCCCCGCCATGGTAGCTGACACCCTGCCGCTTGGAGAGGGGCGCACCGGGCTAGTGTTGCACCGCGCACAGGATACCCCATGCTGGTGCCCCCTGGCTGCTGCTGCTGCCGCCGCCGAGCCCTTCAGGGATGCCGAGGGAACGACGAAAGCTTCGGTTGTCGTGGTCGTTGAGGTAGCAGCGAGGCACAGAGAAGCCACGCATACCTGAGCTGCTTTGGACAACATGTTGTTGGATCCGGACGAGCAACGAACACCCGATTTAGCGATCTCTCTGTCTTGCTCCGCAGCTCCAAAAACTAGACTAGCAGCACCTCAAACCTCAGACCCTGGATGGCAGAGTCCACCGTGTCGACAGGGTGTTAAATAGTCTGCCAACGCCCAGCTGCTAGTGGGACTTGAGACTGGAGTCCTTTGCATGATGAGCACAACACAGCCAAGCTGCAAGGAGAGAGACACGTGTACCTTGCCCCCCCCTACTCTCAACGTACAATTCACGGAGCCCCAGAGCAGATCCTTGCCGCTCCACAGCAGTTCATTGGAGTGTTGGTCTGTGTCTGCCACACAACTGCTGTAGCAGCCATGCCCGTAGTGGAGAGCGATGCCGTGTCGGAAGAGGTGCTGGGCTTGATTCGGCCCCACTTCAGCAAGGTCAAGGCCCCCAGCACGTACGACAAGGTCTACAAGGATGAGTGCATGTTCTCGTTCGACACGTGAGTAACACGGACAGCACCAGACGGCAATAGTAGACTAGAGCAGAGAGGACAGGCAGGGCGTCTGCAAAGCAGCTAACGGCCGTCGTTGCCGCCACAACGCACTCCACGGGCTGCTCCAGATAACGCTTTGCTTAGAGCAATTCACGGCGGTTGTTTAACACGCCTAGACTACTACGATTCCCTTTTTGGGTCCACCCTTTGGCCCTGGTTGCCGTTGTGCAAGTATCACCGATCGCAGACACCAGCCCTTTGATGTACCCTAGGTCTTGGACAGACGGGTACACCAATAACCTCCTGCTGCGGGGATGCCATGGGCGAGTTCCTACTATTGACACCGGTCTTGGCTTTTGCGAATGCATTTTCTCGAGCTGCAAGCATGCTGCTGTTTTATTTCTGCGCACAACTGCAGTGCAGAAAAGACATCAGGCCCTCCTCGTATCCCTCCGCGTTTTTGCGTGGATAGGTTAGTCTGGTGTTTGATGTCTGATATCTATTTACCTCCACGGATGTAGACAACACTGATCACAGCTGAATAACCCCTCTCTGTGTTTCGCTCCGAGACCCGCCAGATATTGAAAACCAGTCTAGTGCACGAACAATTCTCTCACTGCTGCTCAATCAAAGTACCGCTGCACTTGTACCGCTGCTCTCGAACACAGCAATATGGCAACAGTAAAGAGCGTCGCCTCTTGCGAGTGTATGTTCAGTATGGGCAGACATAGCGCACCATAGGCGCAACAGGCGCGCAGCAGGACGCGATGCTCACGTCTAACAGGTACACTCGCCACCTATCTTGATGCGTCTTATTTATACCTTTTGCGCTACGGTATACTATATATAATAGCTCTACGGGAAGTGTCGATTCATTGTAGTATTACAGTCGACGGTCCTCTTCTATGCCGTAACGTCACCGAAACCGCTTGGCACAAAAGCATCTCTCGGTACGACCGCTATTGGGAATAGCGGCAATGCCCTGAACAACGGCACCAAAACCTATCGCTACCTACCGCTATTGAGGACCGCCGACTGTATATAACGTAGAAGAGGTGTCTTGCCGGGCCCGAATGTCTGGACAATGTGGCACGGCTGCTGTCGCTCTCAAGCCAGAAGCTTAGCACGAAGCGGCTGGGCCAGTTGGCAAGGCATCATCCACGAAACTTGGTCCCCGTAACGATTGCCTCGTCTTTGGTTCCCACAGAGAAGAGTGTGACCCAGCATCAGTTGTGCACAGCGAAGAACGCCATCGCTCGTGTTTCCTTTCTGGAAAGGCGTGTTTTCACTCTAGAGCGACTATGACAGCAGTGTAACGGGTTGGTTTCAGCTTAACAAGCTTAGTGGTGGGTGAAACCCAGGCTATTTCGGACCCCAAGACCACCTTTTATTAGAAGCCGAAATGAAATCGTTGGACTACTAACCGGCACTGAGTTGTCGAATTGTGTGATTTCTCGGCTTCTCACATTACCACTCTCGCCACCGCCTTGGAACTCTCTCTCTCTCCTTCGCCACAACGCCGCAGGCCTTTCTCGCGCGGAGGGCTATACGTGAGCCTTGCAAACTGGCAGGGCTTCGGCCAAGACTTCATCGGTCTTGCCGTGGAGCGGGGAGCGGGGTGCCTGTACGTACACCAGGTGTGGAAGCGCGTACCTAAGGCTGCGGCCGCCGCCGGCGAAGGTGCAAACGACGCCAGCATGGACACCACCGATGATACGGTGAGCGCGTTGGGAGTTTGTTTGGTCGACGCGCGGAGTTGCTTGACGGTTAGAGTACACCCCTCCCTTGTACAGCCAAATGGTGCGTGCGTTAGGAGCATAGTTCACGCGCGTAGAAGCCGGTTTCAGTACACACCAACATGTCGAGTGTATTGTTGGCGTCATGGAGTAGCATCATTTATTCTTGCGATGACAAGACAAATCGCCCGCATGCGACGTTGCCAACGATCCTCATACACTTACCGTGGAACGTAACATCTTGCCTGATTGATGCTGCTGCTGGTGTTGTCGTGCAAAGAGAATCGAGGGCATTATAAAACCTTCATCTGATTGCGGCGCTCGTCGTATCGACGTAACCGCCGTGCTGCTCAACAAGTGTTTGTGTTTGGGAAAAGTGACGGCAGTATGCTCAGAGCTCACGACGTGGAAAAGACCTCGATGGTGCATCCGTTTTCCCCGAAGTCCGAATCCGTTGTTGCGTCTACGTTGTTCTGTCGTTTGTTTGTTTTTTCATCGTGTTCTTGGTTGACTCCGTAGATCCGTTTTCTCCATATGTTTCAGAATGTCACGGGTAGTGTAGAGTACAAGCCATGGGTTGGGCCATGCCATTTATTCATGTGAACTGAGGATGACAGCCACAGCAACTACCATGCCTGACCTGTTGCCTGCCCCAGGGGGACTCGAAGGCCGAACCGACCGTGCTCGCGCTGGGAGTGGACGGCGGCTTCCGGACCGACGAGCAGAAGTACGACATTGTCAAGACGCACCGGCTGGTTGCCTTCAAGGCTGGCAGTGGCACTGACGGCGTGAGCGTCAGTTATCCCGACGAGGTCTGTATGTAGCCCCATGTATGTTTTGTGTGTGTGTTTGTTTGTTTTTTACGTACCAAAATAAATTCGTCTCTATCCACATCTCCATCCACAGGTGATCTCTATCCACAGATAGGAGTCCAGCATTATTAGCCATGATTTTTTTTTTTTTTCGAGCCAGTTGGTACCGGTCAAATACCAATGACGGACCCCCCCCCAACCAATCATAGTCGTAACGTGCTCGTAGCGACGGTTGGTTGTACTTCTTGCTTGCAGTCTTGAGAACCGTCGTGTTGGTCTTGTTACGCCCTCGGCTACATACAGTGTGGATTTTTTAGGGTGATTGCGATCGGCGTGAAAGTGGTTGACGCCGGCATTCTTGACGATGCACGAAATACCGACGGTGTCTCCAGGTTTTCATGGTTGTTTCGAGTAGCAGACTAGATCGGCCCTGGTCATGAGTGGTGTCAAGAACGCCCTCAGTCACAGCACCCCAAGTCTGTAGCAACGAGGGTGTTTCTGCGATGATTGGTTGGCCAAGGATTGCGTGATAATCTTTTCTCGGGTGCATCGGCCTCCCTGTCTCGTGTGTTTCTTGTATTCAAGTTGACAACTGTTTTTTGGCCAAAGACACTTCCGTACGAATCAAACGTAGGTTGTTGACGTTATTGTTGTTGACGATGAAATTGTTAATGTTTCGTCGTCGTTGTTGTTATTTTGGGGTGGCAGGCACTGCCTACGATCGTTAGCCAGGCGGTCGACGCCATCATCGAGCACCAAGGCGCGGCAGAACAGACTGAGGTATGGCAGTGGTATGCATTAGTCGATTGATTGTTATCCTGTCGTCTCTGTGTTTGATTTTTGCGAGCAGGATGGTCGTTGGAGGCCTTCGGCTGTGCGCAGGCGCGCTTAGAAGAGCAGACATACGGAGGGATGGCTAGGACACTTGCTTCAATCCATGTTTGGGATGAGCTGAACAGAGGTGTAGGTTACGTACGCCACGAACAGATTGAACCGGTTGCAGCAGTGCTGTTGTAGGGTGTGGCTCTTGGCGTCTTCACCTTGAACCAAGGCCGACGACCAAGCTTGTCCTTAGGCACGTTTCGAGAGAAGGAGGCGGGCGCTGGTGGATCAACGGAGTCGCACTGTTGTACTGGGGCGTGCGTGCGTGCGTGCCTTGGATATGATGTGAACTCTCGACGAAGGTGGCCTAATGGGCTTCTCGCTGTGAGAGTTCTCGCCAACTGGCACAGAGCTAGGCCCCCTCGAGAATGGGGGGTAGGTTGATCTAGAATCCTCTCGAAAAAGGGGGGGCAGGCGTTGAGAATCTGAGCGCTTACTCGGGCTGCTGCGCCCTCGTGTTTGCGATAGCCCTAGCGGTTCGGTTGCCTGAGCGAAGGCGCCCGCCTACAGCGACGGCAGTGCACAAGCCAGAGGTTGCTGGGCTGGTCAGACGACTACGGAGGCGAGGCGGTCTACAGCACTAATTGCGATGAAGGTCCCAATTTGTTGCGCCTTAGTCACGAAAAAGATTAGCTAGAGGCACCAGTTGTGCTGCTACCGCTCCTCCTGTGTACATAAGTCCGCGGTCGGGCGGTTTCTTCTCAATGAAATTCTATATAAGGTGTCTATTTATTCGGCGTTGCCCCCTTCGGTAGGCGCATATCGATTCGGCATTGCCCCCTCAGGTAGGTGCGTAATGATTCGGCGTTGCCTCCTTTGGTAGGTGCCTAATGATATGGCGTTGTCCCCTTGGTAGTCGCCTATTGATTCGGCGTTGCCCCCCTGGGTAGGTGCCTATTAATTCGGCGTTGCCCCCCCTTTCATTCCAGGTGAGACAGTGGGTGGCCGACAACGAGCTTATCGTGAGCAAGTACGCCGACACATTGGAGCACGTCGACAGCGGCCGCAGGATCTCTTCCGACCCCAAGACGTGGGTGTGCGAAGATAGCGGAAAGACGGAGAACCTCTGGCTCAACCTGTCCACCGGTAAGCGTAGAATAGAGCCAGCTTGCTTTGAACGTTAACGTTACGCTAAGCCTTGATCGCTACAGCAGTACTCTAGCTCGCCCAAGGTTCGGTCACGAGAGCTAACTACTTTCAGGTTCAACTCTGGGCCCCCGTACAGATCATGGAGCATGTGTATTCCACGGGCGTGTTTAGTACAGTATAGTACTGGCGGTACTGCACAGTATTCAGTACCTGCGAGGCATACTGGAATATGCTGGCTGTTTTAGTACAGCTCTCGTTACTGGAATAAAAGTTTCAGTACCTTTAGTACAGCTTTCGATACTGTACTGTACTGGCTGCTTTAGTACGGACTCCAATACTGGAATAAACGTACTGCACGCTTTAGTACGGGTGTCGATACTGGACGGTAGGGGTCGTACGACTGCCCGTATCTACCCGGTATCTACCCGAAATCCACCGAAGGGCGTGTTGGTGACGTCATCTTCTGGCACAAATGCGGCACAGCCTCGTCCAATTGGTCTAGTCCTACAGTCCCACTCCTGCTGCAAGTACACGACTACGTCGTACTGCCGTGTCCAGTGTACTGCGGAACTTGACTACTGGTACTCGAGCAGTGGCCCGCAGCCAGCACAAGGCAGCGATGGGTGACGCCGCAGGTAGTTCGGCCGCAGAATCGACGAGTGATGCCGCCGCGGGTGCATCAACACTAGAAGACCTAACCCAAGAGGAGAAGCAAGGAGACGTGGAGGAGGGTTCTGTGGGTTGAGGAGGTTCGCCGTCGGTGCGGCAAAAGAAGCCCGCTCCGATATGCGACAAACACGGAAGGAAGGTCGAGGCGCCGGCGGCTACGATCGCTGCCGTCGAGGCGTCCGTACCCCCGCCCGGTCACAAGCGGGAAGGAGCCCGTGAGGACAGCTACTTGTTCAGCTGTGGAAATTACTACACGCCAGCTGGTGTTCCGAGGACATCCTCGCAATTCAAGGGCTTCTTCATGCATATGCATCTGTGCATCTGTGCTATCCCTACTGACAAGGACAGCAGTCACTTAACCCTACTACTGTAGTATATATTGTCACTATTGTTATAGTACGGCTCTCGATACTCCGCTCAACCTATCAGTACGCTCAGTACGAGCACTGGTGGAGGTCTGCTCTCCATCCTGTACTGGTGTAATACTGCGCAACACTGCACGCTTCAGTACAGCGCTTGATACTGGCGGTACTGCACAGTATTCAGTACCTGCGAGACATACTGGAATGTACTGGCTGTTTTAGTACAGCTCTCGATACTGGAATAAAAGTTTCGGTACTTTTAGTACAGCTTTCGATACTGGAATAAAAGTTTCAGTACTTTTAGTACAGCTCGCGGTACTGGAAAAACTGCACCCCTAGTACGGCTCTTGATACTGGGATGTACTGGCTGTTTTATTTAGTACAGCTCCCGATACAGGAATGTACTGTACTGACTACACGGCCCTCAGTACTGTACTGTACTGGCTGCTTTAGTACGGACTTCAATACTGGAATTCGTCCTATTTGTTATGGCGACAGTCCCCCCATTTTTCGTGGTGAGACGTGTACTACACTTTTCAGTGTATTTTTTCGTACAACTACAACCATCCAGGGTCACACAGGGGGGGGTAAACACCAGGCTTGTTTCTTATTGTTTCGTTTCATGCCACACTTTCCTCCTGCGGTGCGTGCTGATATATTTTTTTTATCGCGAGAAGGGTCCAGCCGTCTCTTTCCCTCGTCAACGTTGTTATCGTCGAAGTTTGGTACTCACGAGAACTTTTTAGCTATCTTTCGCTTTCACCTGCAAATTTCGAAAAGTCTTCACCCCATGGGGATTCGAACTCACGACCTCTGCGACTAGCGGATTACGAGGATACCACTAGACCACCGGGGCGACCGGCTCGAGCATGCGTGACAAAGCTCTGTTGGCCTCTAGTTCACGTGATGCCCAAATGTTGGGGTGGCTTTAAGATGCCTCTCCCTTTGGGGCAGATGGCAGTTGTATGTCGAGGCCAATTCCCCAATCGCTAAGATCGTCGTCAATCACCAAGCTGTTGGCGCAACACCTGTAACACCCTGCAACTGCCTTTTAAGAAGAAGACTGCCTTCCACGCGAAAGCATATGCCCCCCACCGTCATCTTTTGATTTTCATTTAACAGAAGAGAATTATTTTGTCTCTGTGCATACGTTTTGATGAAGAGTCCAGGACAAGTGAGCTTACCGCCCTTCAGAAAAGCTGTGTCTCTCACCCGAGAGAATGACGTGTCCCACACCGTCATCTTTTGTTCTGTATTTTACAGAAAAAAAAAACTTGCACTTCTATTCCCATCGCTGTGCAGAGATAAGAGTACAGGGCACGTTTGCTTAGCGACCAGATCATGATGGTGTATGACGTACATCCCTTTGATTTTTTTTTTCAAGTTGAGGTGTAAGGACCAAACGCCGTGTTACCTGCATTGAACGCTACGTTGGGGCTGTCTGCGAAAGTCCAGCACCGTGCGGGATTTCTAGGCAGGATTACTGTCTCGAGGTCACCTAGCCCGTTCCGTATGTTTTTCGTTTTCCGTGGGTTTTCCAGGCTACATCGGGTCCGGACGTCAGAACTGGGACGGTTCTGGAGGAACTGGAGCCGCGCTCCGGCACTATGAGCAGACCGGGAGAAAGTGAGTGCTATTTGATTGATTATTGAAAATGTCGTACCACTACATTGTAGTCTAATGATTCATTCTTGAAAAAATGGTATACCATGGGTGGCAGCCTCTGCTGTTGGCACCATGTGTCGGGGTCCTTCTGCTTTTACATGACACTCGTTGAGTCAGTGAAGTCTAGCGAGAGGTGCGGCGGATTTCTTTTTTATAAAAGTATGCACAACCGAAGGAGTGGGAAGGTACCCGTTGGAGGTAGTGCGTCGTTAGAAGGGATGTATGTTTTTAGAGTAATTTTTTTTGATAATTACTATAACAACACCACAGGAAGACTACCCGTTAATGATCATACCCCGTCGAAGGGATGTGTGACAGCGGCTCTATCTGAGAAGAAGGTGTGACGCACAACACCAAAGGAAAGACTACCCGATCAAGACTAAGACTGTGCCCCGTTTGAAGGAGTTGTGTCGAGGCGGCTCTCGAGTTACGAGATTTACCCTACCCCCAAGCAAGCAAGAAAAGCCGTGTAGAGATACTACCCCATTCGAAGGGGTGGGATGGAGACGGACTTTTTTTTATTGTTGCCGGTCTCGTTGATTCGGGAGAAAGGCCGAATCGTCATGTGATTGCGGGTTGTGAAAGAGGGCGGACTGGCGTTCCACAACCGTGCCATGGAATGCGCATCGGCGACGGTCGTAGCAAACACGGTTATTCCACGGTTTGTTGGGCGTGTAAACCTGTTTTGCGGCATGCGCTTCTCTGGAGTAGATCCTGTGCACGGGGTGCCCCAAGCGTTTTTTTTGTCGCCGGCAGGACTGTTCTCGAAAACAAGCTTGTTGGCCGATCAGATAGATCCCGAGACTGGGCAGGCGGTCCCGCGGTCGGCCGTACTCGCGATGCGAAGCGGCACTACTGCTGTTATGTCTCTTTTGCGTACAAAGGTACATATCGAAAGTTTATTTTTTTCTACAACGCCACGTATACCGTTGTTTCTGTTGTTCGTATTTTGTTTTCTGTTGTTTGTTTTCTCGTCTATAGCGGCACTTGCAGCATATATGTGTTTGTTTCTGATGTTCGTGTTTTGTTTTTTGTTTTCGTTTGTTTTCTCTTCTATAGCGACACTTGTAGCATACCTTTGTTTCTGATGTTCATGTTTTTTATTTTGGATACTTGTGTTTTTTTCTGTTTTGGGCAGGTACCCCTTGGCCGTCAAGCTGGGCACCATCACCCCCAACGGGGCGGATGTCTACAGCTACGCTCCAGAGGAAGACTCTATGGTCAAGGTAAGGTATCGGTGCAACAACAAAGTAGCAAAAAGTCAGTAAATAGGCTAAGATTGACCCTTAATCCCAGTATGCACCCGGTTTCTTCCTACTCACTGGAAATACTTCTATACATCCCTTTCGACTGTGGTTACATCCCGAACGGCGGTCTTTCTGTGAGATTACGTACACTTTCTACACATAACGCCAAGATCTCTTCCGCTTTCAACCAAACTATGGTGAAGATATGGTGTGCATGCAACAAAAGAACACTACCAAGGAATTTCTTCTGCTTCCAACGAAAAACCTTATGTTGTTGCCAGGCAATGTCGACGTCACTGCTGTGTGCTTGTTCTCACTCTGGAATGAATCATGAGTCAGTCTATCTTGTGTCTGCCAATTGCTCACGTTTCGGGAGGCCCGTACATGAAGGTCGTGTTTCTTTTTTGGGAGGAGGGGGTGACGGGGAATCGATCCAGTCGATCGGGCGAAGCGTGTTTTGGTGGCCGGCCGCCAACCAAGCGCAGCGAAACGCCCCTGCCAGACGTTGGTGTCGTCAGGGTGGCAGCGTTTTTTTTTTTCACGCGGATGTACACACCATCGCCCTCCACGCAACAGATGGATGATGTCAGTCGCTCTTCTTTCGGTTCGGTTGATAGCGAAGCAGTTGGTCAAGCTTGTTGATCGCTTTTTTCTGTCCGAAACGTGGTGTTCCTGGCAGCATTTATCCTTCAATCCTTCAATCGCGAGCGTTACCGCCCGCACTTGAGAAGTTGGCAGCTAAGAACTTGGCATCTGAGAGCTTCATGCCCAAACCCCTCAAGAACCTGGGCACCATTACCGTTAACGAGCCCGGTTAAAACCGCCACTAAAAGCATGCAGCCGCCATTTCTCAGCCCAACCTACAATAGGAACGAAGGAGTCCAGCCTCGGCCCAAACCAGAGGTTCTGATGTAGGACGGTGGACGTGTTGTCGCGTCTTATGCCGTGCACCGCTCCATTGGTATGACGTGCATACGCAGTACAGCACTTCGCGCCCGCATTTTGTGTACGCCGTTTTGAGATTTAGGCTCAATTTATCATTTCGTCAACACCGTCGAGCCTAGGTCTTCATATATGGTGTTTAAGTGTAGAATTATCGGCTATCGTATGTTTCTTAATCGCTTTTTCTTCCCTCATGGCCGATTTTTAGCCTTGTTTCTTCAACAGTTGTTTTTCAATCTCATTCGCTACTTGTATGGTATATAATAGTATCATGCGATGATAGCGTCGCGTGCCCGACCACAGCGCTAATCGCTGTGCAATGAAATGAAATGGTGCCATTAAATGGCGCGATGCAATGGTGTTCATGTGGCATTGTTCAGGACCCCAAACTGGCGGAGCACTTGGCTTGGTGGGGCATCGATGTGCTCAAGGTGGAAAAGACGGACAAGACCATGGCGGAGCTGGAGGTATGCTATGTACTGCAGTATGTTTCTAGTGTTGTAGCTCAAGGAGGAGAGATAAACGTAGACGGATCATGAGAACATCCAAGTGCACTCAGGTGTTTTTTTTCGTTTGGGGAGTGTCTTCAGAGTCTCTCAAGAACCGCCAACGACGCGAAAGAGAAGGAGTGATGGACGAGGAGGGGGAAAAGGAGAGAGAGAATTATTGTAGACGAATCGTGATAACACCCAGGGCCATGTAAGTATGCTTTCTCGAAGGATGTTCTCTAGGAACCCTCCCGCGGAAGACCTTTCCAATACCACGGCCATTCGGTCGTGTTACACCCGTCGAGTGTCATACACTGCTGTGCCGATGGGTTGCAACGATACTGCTGTTGCTAGAGCATAATTATTTCCCATATCTACCAGTGACGAATGTATCCAAGACGATACTCGAGTTCGAGTGTCGCAATCCGAAGGGCATCGATTCAGCGTCTTGTGATGTTCATGTTTGCCACCAACTTTATCACCTTTTTGGAGCTGGGTGAATCGTTTTTTCGGCAACATTGTACCTCTTTGATTGCTGCTGTTGGCGTGTACTTTGATATTTTTTTGCGGCCGGGGCTACATGGTATTTACTGGGAATTCTTGTCAGGTGGAGCTGAACAAGTCGTACGACTTCAACAAGATCACGGAGGCTGGCGCCAAGCTCAGGCCGCTGTCCGGGCCTGGCTTCACGGGCATCAAGAACCTCGGGAACTCGTGCTACATGAACAGCTGCCTGCAGGTGCTGACTGCTGTTGTAGACCGTCAACAGCTGTTGACTGTTGTTGCAGAGCTACGCGGAACGTTCCTCCGAATGTTGCGCGAAGTTTTTCTCGACACCAACGCTAGTTGCATGAACCTCGTGAAACCTGGCTACAACATGGACAGCTTGCTTGCAGGTGCTGCTGCTGGTTGTTGTTGTTGTAGAGCTCTCGTGTGGCACGGAACGTTCCTCAGAATGTTCCACGTGGAGTGCTCCACGAGACAAACGCGAATTATAAGAACCTCGGGAACTCGTGCGACGTGAACAGCTGCTTGCAGGTGTTTCTGCATGTTATTAGAGCCCTCGTGTGGCACCACGAAACGGTCCTCAGAATCTTCCACGAGGAGTGTTCCACGGGACAAACACGGGTTGCGCCGCACATGTCGCGCGACTCGCACGTGGCAATAGCATCGAGGCCGGAGCTATGTAGCCGACGTGGAGCTTTCGCCTCGATTTTAGCATCGGACGGATTTCTTGTGTTTAGTTCTTTCTGCTCGTGAGTTCAGTCCAGCGCATGCGTGCACGATAGTGTTGTTTTCGTGGCAACATGCCCTCATGTTTCACCCCCCGTATGAAACACAGCTCCATCCCTCGTGCGGCTGGCTGTTGGCATTGGCATCAGGTTTCGAGACCTGTCGTTCCTCCTCCGCCTGCGGGGCTACCCAGCCGAAATGAACGACGTACCCCGCTTGATTTCATGTTCGCATTCGCCTCTCATCTGCCGTCCCTTACGTGTCGTCGTATGCATATGATGTGCACTGCGGAACACAGAGTATTGATTCCGTCGTTGTTTCCCGTTCCTCCCAGGCTCTGTACTCGACAACAGACAAATTTGTGGGGTTTTGTTCCCGTTTGCGCAATCCTCACCCGCTTGCTCGAAAGCGTGTCCTTCTTGGCCTGTTTGCCTGACACGACTCGCAGCGCTTGCCCTCCATCCTGCCGCCGTCACCCTTTTGGCTTGTTTGGCATTGTTCACGCCTCGCATGTCAGGTGCTGTGTGCCCTACCGGAGATTGGGCAGAAGTACGACGGGGAGGGCACGGAAGTCTTCAAGACGGCCCCGGAAGACATCGCCTCAGACTTCCCCTCTCAGGTCAATACTGCATGATAGATTGCACAAGATACCACACCATGCCTTTTCAGAGCTCAATTTCTCTGCAGCATGAACAGGGACGGGCCCGAAAATGGAGGCGTTGGATCTGCCTCGTTTCCACATTCCGAAAATGTGTGATTTGGCTGTGGCATCCCCTTGTACGTGGAGTAGTGGAGCTTTGAAAGTCGCTGCAGGAGGTGTGGCTTTTTGACACGAACGTCTTGAAACCTACGGTAGCTATCGTACATCATGATGCAAGATAGCACACCCCGGTGATTAATAACATGTTGGCGTCAAGAACAATGGTCACCGGGTGTGTTGTTTTGGGGGGGGACTTTTGTTATCTTTGCTATCTTGTGTCGTTTGCGGTAGGTCATGGCGTGCAACTCTGTGGGGTTGTTGGCGATTTTTTTTCGCGCCTTCTCCTCGGTCTCGTATGCGCCACTACCGCTTGCTGTGCTGGTGCGAAATTAGGCGTTTGACACATGATGCCTCGGTCCACCATGAGTCTGTAGAGAGCGAGAGGAGTATATATATATATATATGCACCTCTCTCGGGAAGTGCACTTCACGGGGAAATAACTGAGGTTTGTTCAGGTCTTTGCCCTCTGTTTGTTCACACGGTCTTTCGCGACAACCGTGACCCCTATCCTTCTACCTTTCTGCGCCACGCCTGTCAATGGTGGCCCATTACACTGTACCCTGCCCCGAAATCACCGCCGTCGTTTCTCCGACCACCGTCCATATCCCCGAACCCTCTGCCGACAACTGTTGCTGTTGCAGATGTCCAAGGTAGCTTCTGCCCTGCTCTCCGGCAAGTACTCCACTCAAGCCCAAGTACCCCCGTCTTCGGGAGAGGGGGCGACGCCTGCTCAAGGTGATGATTCCCATACGTGGCGTGTTTTTTGCAGGACTGAGGTGCTATTGCCGTTAAGAGTGAGTTGTAGCCCTTCGTGATTGTGCTGGGAGAGACATGGTTCTGTTTGCAAGGCGTCCTGCCGAATGTACCATCATCATATCGTTTGAGGTATGTGCTCTCGGCCCCGCTTTTTGCCGACACCAACGCACAGGTGTTAACGGTATTTAGAGGGCTATAAGATGAGGTGTAGGACGCAGAAAAGACTTGCTTTTGCTACCGAACACATGAGATACGGAGAAATTACGTTTGGAAACGTGCTTCCGCCACCAGCCTCCGTGATTTTGGCAAGGCTCAAGGCTCAAGGCCATCGACGCGATGGACAGCAACGGCCCTTCTTTCATGATTGCGGTCCCTGTTGGCTTTATCTCTTCCCCTTCCTTTCCCGCAGAAAAAAAAAAAACATGTTGAAGAGCGCTCATCTGTCCATCCATACCGTTGACCTCCGAACGTCCAACGCGTATCCTCAGCCGGCGACGCCGAGAAGGCACCTGCGGGTGACGGTAAGGGCGAAGAAGGAGAAGGGGACGAGTTGGTGGCGGTGGCACCGAGGATGTTCAAGCACCTGGTGGGGCAGGGGCACGCCGAGTTCTCCTCCGGCAGGCAGCAAGACGCCGCGGAGTACATGCAGCACTTGCTTGAGGTAAGTGGTACAGCATTGAGGGTCCCCGAATACGGCGGTGGCGGGACAGCTGATGGTGACCGCCTTAAGATGGGGCAGCCGCCTATTTCGATGTGTAGAGCAAATGTGTTGATTGTGCCGTCTATGCCAGACAAATGTCACCGGCGGTCTGTTGGGTGAACGCCATCTCTCAAACTGCCTTAGTCGGGAACCGCCGCAGTATGCGGTTATAGCTCCCCAGCGCGGGGCCACGCGGACTAGAATTCCTTTACAAGGCTTTGTATTTCCTGTGTTTTCTTTGCGAGGCTTCATGCCTTGTGTATTCAACCGGATAATATTATAAACCCTTCGCAAAGCTTCGTGCCTTGTGTTTGTCAAGGGGACAAGAATTCCTTTGCAAGGCTTCGTGGCTTGTGTTTTCAGGCGGATAAGGGGTGAGCAATCCTCTGCAAGGCGTTGTACCTATTTTGTGTGTTTCTGCCCCCGCCCTCCCCCGCCCTCGCTGTTTATCGCATAGTTCATGCGCCGCTCCGAGCGCACCAGCGCCGGAAGGCTCGGGGGGGGCGACGGTGCTCGCGAGACAGCCAGCCTATTCCAGTTCCGATTGGTGGACCGGCTACAGTGCCAGCAGAGCGGGACTGTCAAGTACACCACGCAGGCTGCGGACAACCTGCTCAGCCTCCAGGTGTGCATCATACTAATAGTAGTGTTTTTGCTGGTCGGAAAAGTACGTTTGTTTGCTGCTGCGTGGTAAGCATTGAAGAACGGGAGTGTTTATCCTTTCGTGTGACTTGACTGCCGGAAAGACCTCTTGTGGTTGTAGACTCCGGTGGGGGGCACCCGCAGACTGCATTCACCGAGATGCCGTGCTATTCCCAGTGAGGCGTTTTTACACGTTACTCTTGACTCACTTGATGGTGGTGTTGTTGGTGGTGTATATTCCTCTTATTTTAGAAGAGTACCCATGATTTTTACAAAGCATACATGAAAACACAGAAAGACTTCCCGTTCAAGATATAACCACAGCAGTCGAAAGGGGTGTGCTCAAAGTGGTGAAGCGTTTTTTTCGTCCCTGTGGTCTTCCTTGTTGCTGGCGTCACGGTCCTCGTTTTTACTGTTTTCATGTCCTGTTTTTGTTACGAGCCAGATACCGTCATGTTCCTCGACCTTTCTTTTTTTTTTCTTGTCCTTTTTTTTTTTTTTAAACGAGCCAGATCCCAGGGAAAGCAGCCGTCGACAAGACCGCGGTCTCAGCACCACTCTTTCTCTGTGCTCTTCCATGTTGTTCTCGTTGCTGGCGTCACTTTCCTCGTTTTTATTTTTTTTCTCGCGTCGTTTTTTATTTCGAGCCAGATCCCGTCACGTTCCTCGTTTTTTTGTTCCATCTACTTTTATGTTTTTCATGTCCTGTTCTTTTTTTTTCACGAGCCAGATCCCGGTGGAAGCAGCCGTCAACAAGACCGAGGTCGAGGCCTACAAAGAACGCCTCAACAAGAGGCAGAAGTGCGACCCCAAGGCCAACACTACCACCACCAACAACAACAACGAGGAGGAGGCGGAGGAGGAGGATGAGATCAAGCCGGTCGTTCCTCTGTCGGCGTGCCTGGCGAGGCTAGCGGCAGACGAGATCCTACCTGACTACCGCAGCCCCGCAACTGGGAAGGCCGGGCCCGCCCTCAAGCACGTCCGCCTGGGGAACTTTCCCAGATACCTCTTGGTGCAGCTGCGCAGGTGCGAGAAGAACGGGGTTGGGTGGTTGTGTTGTTGATGTTGTTGTTGCGGCTGTTCGCTTGGTTGACATGTTGACATGCGCACATGTTGTTGCTTCACATTAAAACTGTTCCGATCTCTCTACCCAGTACCTACACTTCGCGACGCTGCATCTTTTTCTTGGTTTCCCGCGCGTGAGTCCTCCGGGTCTTCAGAGGTCCAATGTGCTTGGAACCCCCCCCCCCCCCCCCCCCCCCCCCCCCCCCCCCCCCCCCCCCCCCCCCCCCCCCCCCCCCCCCCCCC
>CACKRE030002917.1:37845-53014 GCA_902602495.3 Ectocarpus sp. CCAP 1310/34
CCCCCCCCCCCCCCGACGTGGCTCGTTGTTGCTTGCTGCCTGCGAGCCAGGTACTCGTTGGTCGGGTTCATCTCGCACGTGGGAAAGAACACCGGGTGCGGTCACTACGTGGCTCACATCAGGAAGGAGGGCCGGTGGGCGATCTTCGACGACCGCAAGGTGGGTGCTCACAGCGACGTTTTCTCCCCGGAGGCTTGTTGTTGTTGTCGTTGTTGTCTTTACATCAAAATCCGTACCATGTTAAGACCCTACAACAGTCGTACCGGTCCAACAAGCGCTGACGCCGTCCGTTGGGTGTCTTTTCACGGGGATGTCTCAACGTATGGACACGATCCGAATATTGTAACGGGACGGTTTTTGCAGGTAGGCAGGATAAAAACTACACCATGTGATATTATTCCGCAAAACCGTCGCCGTGTTGGAGGCGTATTTGCCCTTCCTCGTCATGGTGCATAGGCGGCGAAAAAACGAAGGTCAAAACACGACGTGGTACCCAGATTGAGAGTGCGTACTCAACAGCCAGTACATGGTACCGAGTGCTGACACTCGTCTTTGTGCACCTAGTCATGTGCTCTAGCCGACAAAAAGTGGCAAGAATCTGTCTTTGGCAATCAATGGCCATTGCTGTGTGTCGGTGTAGCATCTACTCTCTCAATACTGTCAGGGCCGTTTCATCGCCGATGTTCTTTTTTTGTTTTTTCAAGTCCTACATGTATGCATCTTTATTTCTTTTTTGTTCATGAGTGATTCTGCTGTGGACGCTGAAGGTGTTTGATGTTGACGAGATTCCCCCCTCCCTGTGCCCCCCTTCCACCCCAACCCCCGCGTTTGCATGCCTCGTTTCGAACGTTTCGCCCCCACGATACTCTAAAGGTGGCCGAGTCGGAGCACCCCCCCCTTAGCCTGGGCTACCTGTACCTCTTCAAGAGAGACGAGCAGTAGTCTAGTGTATTGTGAAGGGTCCAGGTTGTTTGTTACAACGTCAGGTGGGGCCATTATGTAGCAGGACAGGCCGTCGCCATGTTTTGAGCACTGCTTGCTGTGGTAGAGATAAGGACTGTTGCTTCATTCCTCTATCCACAGCAGTGACTCCTGACCAGAATGTTGAATTGGAAGAACAGAAGAAGCGGATGGAGGTTTTGTTTGGTCTTCGGCTTGGCGTGGCCTAAGGCAATCTTCAGTTAAATCTTACGCAACACGGGAGCTTTTCGTATGAGCTTTGTCAGATGTGTTCTCGAGGGAGCCAGGGGTGACGACCGTAACTCCCTTTGCGCATTGCCGTTTGGAGTCTACTAGGACAGAAGTTTACTGATGCGCAGCAGTACCTGAAGCTGCAGACGCATAAGGTCGTGAGATCTCAGGATTGGGAGACAGAATACAAGTTATCAATTCTTTGAGCAAATGGACAGGTGTTTCAAGGGCTGTTGTCTATCGGACATGCTTCCTTCAAGTATTGGGCGGAGATCCATCCAAAAAAAAAGACATTGTAACACGGAACAGACCATTGCAAACAATGAAGCAGGCACCGATTGTAGGTTCTTGCCAAACGTCAGGTACACGGAGGAACCCGTAGCGCAAGTACTGGAACAGAGAGCTATTGTGCCACTTTCCGATGGACCGGCATTCTCCAGTCATGACAGGAGGCTTTTAGTTTCAGCGAAATATTGTCAAGAAGCCGTAAAACTTGTCAACAGGCTATGATTCACAGCAGGGATGGTTGCTGCTGCTGCTTGAAGCTTTTCATTTGGACTGGCAGAACCGAACGCGCGCGAAGCGGTCTCTGGATTCGTTTCACAGATACCTATTTTATGTCAGCACGTTTGTCATTCGCATCAGCGGAAACTTATCCTTGCGTGGAACATTAAACCACCGGTCACAGCCCAAGTGGATGTCTTCGGTCTCATGTTCCAACGAGAGACGCCGTTGGATATATATTTTAAAAGTTTCGTGGTTACCATACATCCAAAGTGTTCGAGACACTGAAAAAACGCACAGCAGACGTTCTTTACGATAGTAACATCGAACGTGGCACCAACAGGTAGCAACACTGTTGGAGGGCGAAAATCCCGAGCGCAACGCTACCAAGACACTGACTCACTCGGGGCCAAACACCTCTTCCATAAACCCGAACTTGCAACACGCCAGGGCATCTGCAAAATACCGACCGGCAGATAACGAGAGAAGTCACATGGACTGGTAGGCGTTTATGCCACATCTCCCCTCAACACACGTGCCGGTGCTCCAATTCGATCGAGTCAAGAGTCAAGTCAAATGAGGAATGCAACACGCAGCGTTTACACCACATCCGACACACGCTCATCCCCAGGGGAAAAGATATGTAAAGGTGTGGGGGAGGGGAGGGGGGGGGGTGACGCATTGACACGTCAAACACGCCACCCTTAAACGCAGTGCTAAAACCTTCGTGTTACATTTGTCGATCAGTGAGAGATCCCCAACATTCCTTTTTTTGCGTGAAGGTCGAGCTTCCTCTAAATCACTTTTTTCTCTTGACGCAAAATCAAAAGCCACCAACTACGGCAGAAGAACCACAAAAAAAAGGGGGAACGCAAGACCAGGAGGTTGTCCCATAAAAAAGCGAATCTAAAAAACACCCACGAACGAACGTACGTACGTGTCTCTGCACCAATACGCTTTCGAAACGTTTGCCCGCCTGTGCCCGCTGACAGCAAACAGCAAGGAAACTACCACCCATGCCCATGCCTGTACCCCTGCATCGTTCCCCTCGCAAACTCGACAACAAGTTCGAACGCTGGGAGGGATCCAACACGGCTGGCTATCTGCTGTTGCATGTGTTAAATCCCTTCAACGCCGCCGCAACCTAAAGAGACGGAGGGAACGAATAAAAAAACTGCATCACATCTCGTCGTCGAGAGCAAAACACTTAAGCCAAGCCGGCGAGGGAGTCGACCTTCTCCAAGACACCCACGCCCGTGATGTGCTCCTGCACGATCATGCCAAGGATGGCGAACATGGCCAGGCGGCCGTTCTTAAGCTCCCTCAGCTGCACCCGCTCCCACGCCTCGGGGTTCGAGGGCTTAAGCCCGAGGGGGTCGAAGCCCAGGTCACCGCCCGCTTCGTTCTCCTCCTGCCTCTTGTTGCCGTACACCTCAACGGCAAAGATGGCCAGGATGATCTGGAGGAAGGCGAACGGGCGCTGTTCGTACACCTAGTGGCATTATCATTAACCAAGAGGGGGGGGGGTGGGAAGATCGTTACTTGCGGCAAACAAGCTGTCCACAAGCTGGGAATAGTAACGAAGAATCATGTACACGCTACTGTTCGAGGCGTTGGCTTTATGACCACATTAGTTGGCGAACATGCGGCTGCGTTACTTACGGCATGGAACAGATGGCCTTGTAGACGCTACTGCGTGGCTTTCTCAACGCATCGTGCTCAACGTGCACCTACACGACTCGGGGCACGGGTGGCTGCGGGAGTAGAGGTTTTCGAGGTACAACGCACTCTTCACGAGGCTAGATCATGGGATACGAGAGCAAGTGGAGGAGCAGTGCTCCGGGCACGTGTAAACGAATCCTCTTGAGATTTGTCTGGTACCGGTCCAAGAACATCTATCAAAACAATCAAAGCCGACACTTGATATTTGCGTCTCTTGGCATGGTTCACTTCAAAATTGAGGCATACTTGTTGGGAAAAAACACAAGGGTATTTGGTCCCAGCAAAACCGTATAGCAAGGTGGTCGCCATGTTTTCAAACGATATAATGACAGCAACCGTGGCGCACGACACAAAACCATATCCGACAGGTCCAATGCAATGCCTTCGTGCACATGTGGCATGCTGCTGAGCGGACTGAGGAGCAGCTTGCGGTCGGTCAACTCGGCTGCACGCGCGCGATAACGGAGTGCAGGTCATCGAAACGTTTCGATGGCGTGTTGATAAAAATGAGACGCATCATGTTTCGAGAAAACGACTACAACCGGGACCAGCTACACAAACAACGCCGGCGCTAGCAAACAGCCATCGTGCCACTTGCTGCACATAAATCTGATGTGAGTTCAAGTTCAGACGCTGAAGAGGGTCTAGAGCCGAATGCCCTCAGGACAAACGACAACGGCAAAATACATCGGCCTTCGAAGGCACAAGACCATCAACTATATTAACAGCTTTGGCGTCTGCTCGTTGGTCCTCGGCGTGGCAACCTGAAGGGGTGCACTGCCCCAGGATTGCGTACCGACAAGCTTCGCTGGCAGAGCTGATAATAATAAGCGATGCCTCGGCTTCAGTTTCTACTAGCAGCTCGAAGAAACCGCACCGTGAAAAACTGGGCAATGAACGGTCAGGATTCAAGGGCGAGTCGGTCGAAGCAGTCACTGAAGCATTCACTGCTTCACCCCACTCGCCCTTGAAATCCTGACCGCTTTTTGTCCCGTTTTCCACGGTGCAGTTTCTTCGAGCTGCTGGTAGAAGCGGAGGCCGACGCATCGCCTTCGCTCGCTGCGGAAAGAGGGCAATCCCCGCGGACCGCGTTTGACGATGAGCGTCCTTGTTTCCACGCCCGCGGGCCGGGCTGCACGCGAGGTCCATTCGACGGTACAGCAAAGGGCTACCCCCGCTGTTGTTCGGTCCACGCATCACTTGGACAAATTCACAGGCTGCTTGACCATCGCGGCGACATCAATCAAGTTCATCGGGCCGCCATCATCAACCTCTCACGAATGTGCCTAGGAGATGCGTGGATCAAACAATAACGGGGATAGCCCTTTACCGTCGAACGGACCTCCCGTGCAGTGCGCTAGCCCCACGCTTTGAGGCATAAAGCGTAAAGCAGTACGCCAACAGGAAAGCAGGATGGCAAACTTGGTAAAACAAACATCTTCAATTCTGTGTATGTGGTCTCGCCGACTACAACTGGAAAGAAGAATACACGGAACTGTTGTGACATCTTGAGAAGAACGGCGCTGCACCGAAATACAGGATGGATGAAGGTCATGCCGTTTATTGAGGCGGAGATATCCACCAAACTACAATCGAGAATCACGGAGAGTTCGCAATTATTTGATCACGATACTCCCGCGTGCAAGGTCTCTGCATACAAGACCCCGTTGGCCGGTTGTGAACACGCTCAGCACGTACGCATGTTTGAAAGAGCACGCGCTATCGTGCATGGGTTTGTAAGTCGTTTTCGTGCCTCATCCGAGAGGCCCGAACCTGCCACTGCAACTCATGTCTCCGCACTGTCAGAAAAATCTCGCCGCGTCGACGGCCGGGATTTTCTTCACACCACGTTGCGGCACTGCAAACCGCCCACGACGACATAAACCACTAGCCAGGCAGGAGAACAAAACTTTTTCCGTATGGGGTTAAACAAAAAAGAGGTCATGTGTGCAGTCTGTATGGAACAACGGGAGGTGTTGCAACGACCGGAGGTTCATGATTACCAGCAGCCGACGAATCATGTATCCGTGAAAGACGTCCCTGGCTCTCCACAGAACAAACAGGTCACGCCAGCAGCGAACGAATCAAACACGCGCATCCACAAGGCGCGCCTCCGGAGTGGCGCTCATCGAAAGCACACGTTGCATGTAGTAGCAGCGTCATCAAGGCGCGATGGCAACATGACAGGGAAGCATGTGTTGGTGGGAATCAGTTGCCAGGTGCCATCACTCCATGTTTTCCAAGCTGTAATAATCCCAATCTTGAAACACACCTGCTGCATTGCTCCCCATGCGGACCCGCTCTTGTCGAAGATTCCGGAGGGGTCGTTCCAGTGTGTGAAGTGCTGGGTGATCTGCCCGAACGCGGCGAGCATGCAGACGCGTCCGTGCTTGAGTTCCGCCGCACGGTACCACTGCATTTGCTGGGGGGGGCAGTTCTTGCCGAAGCCGAGGGGGTCGAAGGGGCCGCCGGTCTCGATGTCAGCGCCCACGAGGCCGTCGACGGCGTTGGTGGACACCGGCCGCGCGGGGGGGGCCTTCGGCGCCGGCTTGCTCTTCCTTCCAAATCCACCGATCATTTGAAGGCTGTGTGTCGGAAAAGTGGTTGAGGGGGGGGAGGGGTGGGGTTAGTAGCATTGACCTTGGTTCATGGCGAGTGACACAATCCATTAGCACCAGCTATATTTCTCTCTCGTCTTGTGGCTAACAGTGAGGACGAGATGCGGTGCCTCAACGGTCACTGCGGCCCGACAACACCAGCAACGTAGCTTTCATGAATACCATGATTGTTTCATGTTGGAGTTGTCGGATGTCTGCAACACTTGGCACACTACCATCCCTGCCAGAGAGCACTTGATGGTTTTAAGAGGCCTGGTTGGCCAACTCCCCCGCAGGCATGTACCGATTGAGACCCGACTATTCGTGCGTTGCTAATAGCACACGTCTCTGTAGGAATCAATATCCGGCGACCTTCATATTGCTGCGACCACAGAAAGGAGCCCATCATGTAACTCTTCCAAGACTCACGCAACGCATGTGTGTAAACTGGTAGTATGCGCTGCACACAGCAACATACAGACACACAGAGCAGGATTACAATCTAATCGCTGATACCTACGCTGTCCTAGGCATTCCAACATGAAGAGCGGGCAAGGGTGTGCTTCTCTGCGCCCCAAATGTCAATGTACGGCTGGCCAATCGCGGCTTAGTCATCGCAGATGTGCATAGGAAGACGATTGTTGTTTTACGTTCAAAAATTAAGTCAAGGGATTCCTGTGAATGTATCTCGTTGTATGCACTGTTGGAACGAGGCTGCGGTGTAGATAACAGCAGGGACGCGTGGGTCCGAGTCAGGGAAGAGCGCTGAGACCAGCGCATGTGTGGTCTAGGATGTGCACAGCAGCTACCAGGTTCTAGACGGACATTCGGTTGACCGGATACAGCAGACAATACCTCAACGTGAGGTGTGTGCGTATGAGGCACATCAAGTCAGCCGTCGTTTCTTTGCATGTAAGAAGGCAGAGGGAAAGAGCAGACACCAGCACGGGTTTGAGCCGAGATTGACCCGTGGGACAACAACACCCATCCACTACAGCACCCAAGGCCTCCAATTTCCCATCCAGGCAGCTGCTCCATCCACCTCCTGCACCCCAATGCTCCCCTTGGCTCACCCCACACAAGATGATGCAATTAGGCTGGGAGCATGTTTCTTGACGAGCGGGTGTGGTGGTCACCTCCCTCCCGGCTGATGCCTTCAACGCGACACACGGAATAGGCCTCACCGGACAGAAACCAAGCTCGTGATCGACATCTTACCCCAGCCTGTCTCCTACCGCTATGCGATGGCACGCACAAGCAGCTGACCGCTTGGGTGTCATGGGATGATCGAGAAACAACATGCAAAAATACGATCCCATTCGGTGGGCTCTCTCTCACCTCGATGACGATGCGCGGGACGTGACCGTGGGAAGGGGTGCGCTCGGTACGAATGCGTTGGCCGAAGCCACCATGAGGGCAAATGCAGTGGCGCACTTCATGATGCTAGTGGGAGGGTGGAGAAGAGTTATGGGAGTTGGTATCGTCGAGTAGACGCTAGGGGGCAACAACCACGTGAGCTCGGGTGATCCAGGAAGATGAGCTCGTGCGGCAAGCAGAGAGTCAACTAAACACGGGGGCCCGATTTTTCTGGTTGCGATCTCTATTAATTACGCCGAATATCGAGATTCCGCTGCCCGTTCTGGTCTAAATTCAAGATGTTCTGCGATTTCTCAAACCTAATTCCCGAAGATCCTGCACTTCAAAGGGGATTTTCGGGGGTATCCCCCCTTCTTGAAAGAACGCCAACTCAAATTTCGAGGGCGGTACTGGAAACCCAATTTTTTCGGGTTGGACGCATTCTCAGGGTCGTGGTACATGGCACTCGCCA
Source organism: Ectocarpus sp. CCAP 1310/34 (assembly GCA_902602495.3). Lineage (NCBI taxonomy): Eukaryota > Phaeophyceae > Ectocarpales > Ectocarpaceae > Ectocarpus > Ectocarpus sp. CCAP 1310/34. The sequence goes on from CACKRE030002917.1 coordinate 45,688, forward strand.
CCCTTCCTTGCTGAATGCTGCTGCCTGCTGCTGCCTGTTGCCTGCTTGTGTTCTTTCTTCCTTGCGGATTGTGTGGCGTGCTGGTGACGGAGGATTCGTGAGTGTTTCGGCAAGACATTACAAGCCTGGTAGTACAGCAGTCGAGAGCCGAGCGGGGCTGCGCAGCGCTCTTTCGCACTTGGGGAGAAACCAAATCCACCGCCCGGACTCCGAACGAGAACACAGGGCCGCGGGGGAGTAAATTCGCGACCTTCCAAACAGCAGCAGCTAGCTACTACAACGACTTCATCAGGGATTGCGCCGGACCGAGCTAGCTGCTTTGTCCCTTGCTGCCTGGCGGGAAGAGGAGGGCCACCGGCAGCAGCAGCAGCAGCAGCGAACGCACAGGCTGCTGCTTAAACTTCGCCACAGCTTTAAAGACTGATCGTTTAATTTTGCGCGAACCAACCTCTTCGGACTGGCTCTGCTGCCCGAATAAGACAGCTTCGAGGAGGGAGGATGGCCGCTGATAGACAGGGCGAGCTTGGGTGGACGCCCCCGCGAGCACCGGCGGTGTCTCGGCAGTTGTCTGGGTCAAGCCCCGGATCCTCCAGAGGGAAGCTGCGTTCGGAGTATCAGGTAATTGGAGCATGGTCTACATCTTCTTGAGTAGTGTGTGGAAACACAGATACACCTGCAGATTAGATAACATACACCTTGAGGACACGGCTGTTGAGTGTTTGTCGGTTCTCGGATGGTGTCAGGTTGCAGGTTGCAGGTTGCACGCATTGTTGTCGTATCATCTCTCCCTGTGGTCCCCTTGCATCTCTTTGCGGGTCTGCTTTGAAGCATGACCCTCAGTTCACGCGATAGTTCCATCTGAGACACACTTTCTATATTTGCTGGTGGTCTTGGGGAGATCTTGCGGCGGACAACGGCAAGACTGCAGAAGGACAGATCTGGCGTCCTCGGTGACCTCACCAATGGCCATTCTATCGAAACACGGCCGCCAATCGGCCTTGGATATCGCTGTCGTACATTTGAGCACCGTTCAGAGCGTCAATGAGCTTGCAAACAGGGTTGTTCCATTCCGCAATCACCGGCTGACGAATTTGGACTAAGCGGTGCGAATTTGATTCAGGGTTTTCTACGGAGCAGGAAGCTTTCGCGTCGAATTCGCACGCAACCACAGCCAGCTTTAGGAACCCACGCGCTTCCGCTTTGCACACACACACACATTCTTTTCCGTCGCTGGTACGGATCTTTGCGACCCTCCCATTGGCCTCAAGCTGCTGCCCACCCCCGAATGATTGCTGTTACGTGCACCCCTATCTGCGAGTGTTCCTTCCAAGGAGATCCATCTTGTCGGTGGTGAACTCTTGCATTGCAACCAGTAGTGCAGTAGTCTTCAGCAGTGTAGTGCTCCCATCATCAACCGTTTCATGGACGCACACGCGCTTACAGTGCGGCCAGACATAAGAACATAAGAGAGGGTGGGTCCTCGGGAGCACGTTTAACGTCAGGCCGGCCCTGATTTGCGCCGGCTGCCCCCGCCATATCTATGTGTCATTGTATTCGTGTTTTGGAATCAGTAGTCTTATGTATGTGTGTCGATGAACACCGGCCGCCTTTTATTTGCGCCGGCCACCGCGCCCAATGTGTGTGTGTGTGTGTGTGTGTATTTTGAAATTGCATCGACCGTTCTACAGTAGTTGCCGGCTGTGTGTTGGCAACAACGGTAGAACCACCTGCAACCCTCTACCACCCAAGGAAGCAACAGCAGTGATGCCGTCTTTCCCGCTTCTTCGGCGAGCGACCGGCGAGCGACCTGCTGATTGCGGCTAGCTTGATGCCAATGGGCAGGTCACAACCAGTGCCACATCCCTCTCATTTTCATCCCCAAGCCTCTTCAACGCCCTGTCTACCCGGTCTAGAAGTAGGACGTCCTGGCTTCACAAGTCGTCAACCAGATAAAAAGCTGGATCGGGCGTCTGGACTTATTTCGCTTGGTCTGTCTGTCTCTGTAGCCCTTTTCCTTGCCGCACTCATCCCCCTGCCGGCTCCGTCACGCTGCCACAGGCGCGACTAGGCGGGATGACCGTCAAGAAGCGCAGATCGGGTGCCCTCAAGTTCTCAGCAACCACCACCGACAGCCGACTTGCCACCGCTGCCGCCGCCACCCCTGCGGCGGCGGCCGCCGCAAGCGGGCGAACGCCTCCGCCGCCCCCACCTCCTAGACGAGGCAGCAGTCGCCAGACGTCTCTGTTGGACTTCTGTCACGACACAAGCGTGGTGCAACGACAACCTGCCGCGGCGGGAGGGGAGGCGGCAGCGGATTTCGGGCTGCTGGTACCGCCTGGCGGAGGTGTGGCGTCGGCGTCGGCAGCGACGGCAGTGATGCCCCTTCCTCAGCAGCAGCAGCAGCAGCAGCAGCAGCAGCAGCAACCGCAGCAGCAACAACAGGCGGATTCCAGCTCCACTGCGATGGACATGGACACTTCCGAAGACGACTTCGAAGCCGACAGCAGTACCCGACCGCAGCAGCAGCAAGAGCAAGAGCAACAGCAGCCGCCGACCTCCACTGGTACCAGCAGCTCCAGCGCCGGGCACACGCCCTCGCCCGCTCCCGCTCCGGCAGCAACAGCGACGCCGCCCACGGGGTTTCCCCCGCCGCCGGCACAATCCCCCGCGGACTCCTCCGGGCTTCTCGGGGGCGGCGCGGCGGCGGCACTGTCCAGCAGGAACGGCGGGGGCGCTAGCCCGGCCGGCGCTGGCGGGGGCGGCGGCGGCGAGATCGGCGGCGGCGGCAGCAGCGGCAGCAGCAGCAGCGGCCACCAAAGCCAGGCCATCTACAGCGACCGCTTCATTCCCGCGAGGTTCGGGTCCGTCCTGGAGACCGGCAGCCCGTTCTTGGTGGGGGGGGGCTCTCACTCGACGGCGGCGGGCCGCGGCGTCCACGCCACCAACGGCAACGGCAGCGGCGGAAACAGCAGCAGAAGCACCACCTCGCCGTCGCCCGGCGGCGGCGGCGGCGGCAGCGGCGGCCAACGCGGGGGTGGGGCAAGCCAAGCGGGGGCACGCGGCGGGGGGGGGCTGGCGGGTTACGGTAGCGGCTTCAGCCCGCGGGGGTTGATCTTCTCCGCAGGCGGGCCCGCCGCGGGCGGCGGCGGCGGCGGCGGCGGCGGTGGCGGCGGCGGCTCCAGGAGACGCCTCGATGCCGCTGACCCCGGCGGCATTCGCGGGACGGAGGGCGGCGGGGGCGTCGCCGGGAGGCAGGGCCGGCCTGGGGGGGCACAGGGCGCGCACGGGGCGGGGCAGCAGGCCGGGGGCGGCGGGAGTCCCGCGTTGCCGGGGGTCGGCAGCCCGGAGTACTGGCCGTACGGGTCCAGCGCGACCGACGCCCAGCGCGAAGGGCAGACGATGTTGAATATGCTGCTGAGGAGCGAGCTTCTGGGGACCGAGTCGCCCGGGGGGCGGGGGCCGGAGCAGGCAGGGGCAGCGGAGGCAGCGGCGGCGACGGCAGCGGGGAGGAGGGGGGGGAGGCTGGGAGGCGCCGCGGGAATGGGGGGGGGAGTGGGCGGCGATGACGGCGGGACGTCGGGAGGCGCGCTGACTCCTTCGCCGAATGTGTTTCGATTCAAGGTGGGCAAGCAGTATTTTCCCCCATTAAGAGTATTTCTGAATGAATGTATGGTAGGGTGGAGGCTTTCGTTTTGTGATGCGCAGACATTTTTTACAACTGTTTTTGTTATCGAGAGGTGGTATGTAGCGATACCGCAATTCAACACCTACCCGCTAGAAGCATCTCTAAGCTGGGTTTTTCTCATGAAAACTTGGGACTGTGGCTTCCACATAAGATTAATCGCATGCCCAGAGCAAGAGAGATACACGGTATGCTTCTTCTGCGGAATGAGGCGTCGCTGTCCCGGCTGCGCAAATTCACACCTTTTATATAGAACGTCGAACTGTGCCTCACTATTGCCTGCCGTCGTCTCTCGGTCACGGGGGGAGCATCACGATCCAGTCTTCTCTCGCTCACTCTCTCTCCGAAGCTGTGTGTCGCGTTGCTTACGATCTATCTCCTCGACACCGCTGTCTGTCGTGTGTTTGCCTACGGTACGTGTGACCGGGCCGGGGCCACCTGTGACACGGCTGTGGGCCATCTTGGTGTCCAGGTTCCGAGGCAGGCGTACGAGGAGGACGTGAAGATGTCGTACTCCATCTCTCCTGTCAGCCAGTCTACCAGGATGCTGTCCAAGCCCGGCAAGGCCAAGCGGAAGATTCCCAAGATCCCCTTCAAGGTCTGAAATATGTTCCCTTCCTTTCGGAGAAAACGAACAATCGCTGCAAGACGCCAAGCGTAGAATACGAGGTCGACACCCCCGGCAGTGAAGGTCTTTTTTGACGAATATTATCGACATGACCCCCGTGTCCCTCGTACCCAGCTGAGCCCAACCAAAATCATGGCATATGGCGCCCATCCGCCGTATGTTGTATCATCAGGTTCTGGATGCACCGCAGCTTCAGGACGACTTCTACCTGAACTTGGTGGACTGGTCTTCTCTCAACGTCTTGGCTGTCGGGCTTGGCGCGTGCGTGTACCTGTGGAGTGCTTGTACCAGCAAGGTTTGTTGCTGTTTACACTGCTCCTGTATTGAGTTGTTGGTGTTGTGATCGAATTTGGTGACATTGTGTCGACGTTCATAGTGGTCGTGATGCTGCTGTCGTCGTCGGTGTGGTTGTGTTGATAGAGTTTGGTAATGGTGATGTTATGGTTGGTTGTCGTTCATAGGTGGGGGTAGTGGGCTGTGATAATTGTTCTCATCGTCGTTGTCGTTTTCATTGATGGCGGCGATGTTGTTGCGGGCGGCACCCATTGGCCAGCTCCGGTTACCCCGCATCAGTCATCTATGGTTAAAAGAATCGCGACCGGACCGACTGAACGGCCAACCGTCACCAATCTCGCCGCCGCACTACCACTTCCTCAGGTGACGAAGCTGTGCGATTTGGGGCGGGACGTGGTGTCTTCCGTGGCGTGGACGCAGAGGGGGACTCATCTTGCCGTGGGCACGAATACCGGTCTTGTGCAGATCTGGGACACCGGGAACTGCAAGAAGATTCGCACCATGACGGGGCACTCCAACAGGTAGGTGTAGGTTCTATGTTGTTGCGAGGTGGTATTAGTGGCGATGGTGTTGTTGTTGTTGTTGTTGTTGTTGTTGTTGTTATTGTTGTTGTTATTGTTGTTGTAGATGGTGTAGGGTCTCCAAACACTGTCGGTTGTTTGGGCGATCGCGGCGACGTGACCGTGACTCTGGCAGGCGGAAAACATGGTCTTGGATATGTTTTGAGTTGGCAGTCGACGTGATGTACTTCCCACTTGCGACGTCTCACTGGCACACACACGCGCCGACCGACGGATTTTCGTTGGTCAACCGGTTAGCGCGGTCGATGCCGGTAGAAACAATCCGCATGTGCCCACCCTCCGCTTGTGGTTGCGCATGTTCACAACGCGTTCACAACTTTTTTTTTCGCTCCAAATGTTGCACTCTTGCTGAACTGGCGGGTTTTTTTTTTGTAGGGTGGGCACCATGTCGTGGAACGCTCACTCGCTAGCGTCGGGCAGCCGAGATCGCCTGATCCTGATGAGAGACGTTCGCGCCGCGGAACCCTTCACGCAGAAGCTCGTCGGTCACAAGCAAGAGGTACACAAACCAAAATAGAGGCACTGCAAGGCGGCAAGGCCGTTGAAGCAGAACGACAGCAGTGTTTGGCATCTTTTGGTAGATACGCTACCCCGTATCACACCTGGGAAAACAAGTCGTAGTTCACGTAGATCACGTAGGTCGTTCCCTAGTTACCTACCCGCATCACACCTGGAAAAACAAGTCGTAGATCACGTTGATCGTTCCCTAGTTGCCGAGTGAACTACGACCCCAGTACCATCCACGCAGGTTTGGCCGGAAGATATTCTCTCATTACGTCGACTTCTATTTCTGTTAGCTTGCGGACCCTTCGGGTCCATTTTTATTTTCGTATGTATATCTTGTTTTGGGTAAGTTCGCCTGTGACCACGGGAATTGACCCGCCAAGTGTTAGACTAGTACGGACAGAAGAAGGTACTGAGCAGAGAGAACGGAACGACTTTTAATGTGAAAGACACCAGCAGCAGCAGCAACAACAACAACAACAACAACAACAACAACAACAACAACAACAACAACAACAACAACCCTTAACCCCTGCCCTTCCTTGCCGCTTTTGTTGCGATGTGCGGGGGTCACATCCAAATCGGATTGTAACTATCCTTGTCTCAGGTGTGTGGACTCAAGTGGTCCTTCGATGACAAGCAGCTAGCTTCCGGCGGCAACGACAACAAGCTTCTCATCTGGAATGCGCACTCCACGTCGCCGGTGAGACGAGGCTGACCGGTAGACAGACGGTAGACAGACAGGCAGACACCGCACGGCACGAAAAACAAGCACACATAAACACATTATTGAAGTTTGGGTTGGGGATATGATTACGGTCGTATGATTTTCCCGTCAAGATGCTTGACGGGAGTCTTACGAGTGCTATTGCGTCGTCCGAGTTTCGATGCCCTCTCCTGCGACCGACCTCCTACTCTTCGCGCACCGTCTACTCACCCTCATGTGTATACTTACCCCTTCTTCCTTCTCCTCCTCCTCCTCCTCCTCCTCCTCCTCCTGCCCTAACCTATGCATAGGTCCTACGGTTCAGCGAGCACACCGCGGCGGTGAAGGCCATCGCCTGGAGCCCGCACCAGCACGGCATCCTCGCGTCCGGAGGGGGCACCGCGGACCGGTGCATCCGCTTCTGGAACAGTCAGACGTCCGCTGGGCTCAGCTGCGTCGACACAGGCTCTCAGGTAATCCACATGCACGCGCATTAGAAAAACAAAACAAACGCTCTCTCTCTCTCTCTGCGGGGGCTATTTTGTTCCATGTGTGGATGTGGATGTGGATGATGAGAAATTGGAGGGTGCGTTCTTGCGACGGTTGTTTGTGACGTTTCCACGTCTTGAGATAAGGAATTGTATACTCTCATTTTTGCACAGGTGACTGGGCTGATTGTTTATCCATCGCTAAGTCAAAGCCTCCGATTCGGAAGTATTTACGGCCGGTTGATTTTTATGTCCACGTGCCGCACGTGTGTAATTCGTGGGTTGACCGACCGATAACTTCCCCTCGTGACGGGTCGCTCCGTTGTCGCTGGTCGTTGGTTTGACTCGCGTACGGAGCATCTCGCACAAGACAAGTGGTCAAGTGGTGGAAAGCTGATCTTGTCACCCGCATTCGGCGTTGCCCCCCCCCCCCCCCCCCCCCCC
>CACKRE030002917.1:53259-66029 GCA_902602495.3 Ectocarpus sp. CCAP 1310/34
CCCCAGACAGGATGTACCCGTTTCTCCTCGGTCGCTCTTCATGGGTTTTGGGTTTTGAACGGAAACGAGAGGCGTGTGTACTCCGTGCGTTGTGACACAGAAAGGATTGACAGATGCTCGTTCCAAACATCTGGTTTTACGCTACGTTGCCCCTTCACCCTGCGGCGCCCCTTACCCCCCTCCCCCCTTCTGTGTGTGTCCCCCGCCGCCGCCCGATACGGCGTGTGGTGCTATATGCATAGGTGTGCAACCTCATGTGGTCGAAGAATATCAACGAGATCGTCAGCACGCACGGCTACTCTCTGAACCAGATCATCGTCTGGAGGTACCCCAGCATGACGAAAGTCACCACGCTCACGGGACACACGATGAGGTAAAAACGGCGGCAGGAAGTAGGGATGGCATCAGCGTTATTCCAGGTAGATCCTCTCTTGTCTTGTACGAACTGGGGCAAACATTATTATTGCTACCAGTTTTCTCTCCTGTACTAAGTAAGGATCAATCGCGTCAGCATGTAATACCGTTGTACCATACATGATATTTTCAAGAAGTAACCACGGGATACCCTACGCACCGCTGGGTGGAATACATATTGACAGTCGAGGGAGATGGTTGGTTTGTTGAAAGTCCGTGCTCCGATTTTTCGATTTTTCCTCCTCCTATCTTGCATACAATTCATACAATGATACAATGATTGACGGCCCGTTCGAGATAATGCCCGTCCTTGCAGTATCGAAAAAAGTTGCGTCGATTCTCAATTAGTAATGCTCTTGTTGACAAAACATTTTTGTTACGTAAACTCGATTAATTATCCTTGTTGACAGACCATTTTTTGTTGCGTCAGTTCTCAGTTTCTTCTCCCTTGTTGACAAAACCTTTTTTTTGTTTCGTCAATCATCACTGCTCAATCACTTCTCCTCCTTGTTCGCGTTCGACTCTTGCTTTGGTAAAAATTCTGATTCTTGTCACAACTTTCCCCTTGTTGACCGGCCGACGCGCTTTCCAGGGTACTGTACCTGGCCATGTCTCCGGACGGACAGACGATAGTCACTGGGGCGGGAGACGAGACCCTAAGATTCTGGAACGCCTTCCCGGGACCCAAGAGCCGGGAGGGCTCCGGCTCCGCGGGACTGTTGTTTCCTGCGGGCGTGGGCATCCGATGACGTCAGCATGCTGACCTCCTCAGAACTGTTGTACCGTCTAGCGGTTCTCGAAGCTGCATGTGCCTCTGACTGGTGCAGTGGTTGGCATCAGCCATGCGTAGGTCATGGATCCCCAGATCCCGCTGCCGCTGTAACAAACGATTTTTGCGGCGAGTGACTGACCAGTCGTGGGTGTCTCTTTGTTTGGTCTCGCACTATGCACCTACTACCTATGTCTCTGGAGCGCGTGGTCCAATTTTATTTCAATTGTCGTCGTCCCATCTAGTCTGGACACACCAGCCTTGGAGTCACACAGGACGAAAGCCGCCACACTGCAGGAGTGCCTCACATTCATGTTGATACATACTCCGAACGTTTTAATGTGAAGACAACAACAACCACAACAACTTGTGTTCGAGAAAGGCAGGAGGGCGCAGGGGGGGGGTCGTAGCGTCTCCTTCCCCCGAATCCCCCGCTACGATTTCCAGGCGTGCGTCGGGGAGGTTTGCCCAAGAATCACGTCCCGTTTTTGTTTGTGGCGCACGCGCGAGGGGCATCGGAAGATGTACGTCGGTGTTTCGCTGCGCATGTCTGCGGAAAGGGGACTTAGTGACGCGGTTGAAGGGATGTGTAGTGAGAGAGCATTTTAGCGCGGAGCACGAAAAGGGTTCTGTAGAGTATTCATAGGCGTAGGGAATGACCTACTTTTTCCCGGCGGCGGTAGCTTTTTCTGTCCGCTGCGTCATGATTTATGAGTGTGCGTGTGCTGTTCTCAAGAATATTACACGGAGCATGTAGATGACGCTTTTGCTGTGTACTCGTAAAAGTGTGAGAAGAGAATGTCGGTTCGTTAAGGCTTCCACGAGAAAACGGGGGGGGCATCATGCCACCAACCACGGTCTGCCGCCGCGTTGTTGCTTTTGGTGCGTACATGATGATGGTCGGCACAGAGACGTTGCTTTGTTCTGTCGCCTATTGTATGCATATGTGTTTTTTTGTTTCGTGGTGTACAACTCCCGTCCCGGGGATATATGGATGGGTCCCGCGGGGGGGGTGCGCGTTGGACGTGGTGAAACCGTGCGTCCACTTCGGGGTTGCGCGACGAGCTGCGGTAGAGAGGGCAAACAAACGTGGTTGTGTTGTGTCGTGTTGTGTTGTGTGTCAGCTTGTGTGTGTCGTTGTCATGATCTTGGTCGCTTGTCAGGAAGGGAAGGGAAGCAAGAAAGAATAAAACAGTTTGCCCGCCGTGGTTATTACTCTGCGCACGCATATTAGTATGTTGTACCAGTACGAAACAAACTGCTTCGTCGCACGCTCGTCGTGCAGAAAGAAACAAGTGGCAGGAGAGTAGGCGTGCCTGTGTGACAACCACGTGCTCGTAGCCACCTACCTGTCTTGTATTGTTGGCTGACCAATCAGAAAAACATTTGTGGCACGCTGTTCGCTGATTGGTCAACGCACCTGCGGCGGAATTTCGAAAATTAAAAAAGATGAAGGCACGACGTAAGATCCGTGTTTGGCGGGTGGCGTCATCCACGGCGAAGTCGAGGATGGCACCTCAGGAAATCTTGGGAACACCGGGCCTTCTCCTGATGATCTTTCTGCAAGATCATCATCTTGGCTGACTACGAACGGGGATGGATGGAGCGATGGATCCGCCGGCCGACGGATGATCTCCGCGTGTGCTCTTTTGTGGGCATGGACCGGGGGATTTTTCTTCGGGTCGAGTCTGCGTAGACTACACAGGCCGGGCGGAGAATGTTGTTGTTTCTATGCTGCCTTTCGCCCATCATCCTCGCGTTCGTCGTCCTGTCAAAAGACAGTGTGTACTGGCACGCAGTTTGTATGAGAGAGACTTGAGGGTGATACGCACCAGGTCTCGATCCGCCGAGAGACTCAAAAAAACTGAGAAACGCCAGACGCGAGATTATTATTTTGAAAAAAATAATCCCAGCGGCTGGCTGATCCAGCCTTCGCTGACTGCTCGAACAGCAGCATCGACCCACTCACACAGAGTAGGCTGGACATTTTCGACCCACGCACCGCGCCTCTTCTTTTTTCTCTGTTTTCGGCGGCTGCTTCGAATCCAGCGGCGGCGCGGTGTTGTTTCCCGCTGCTACTACTACAATGACGTCGTGCACGACGGTTGATCTCGCAGCTGACGGTAGACAGAACACGTACAGAAGAGAAACGACGGGATCCACCATACATCCCCCCCCACAAACACCCACGGGCGGATCTTCGTCGTAACATTCAGAGACAGCAAAGACACCCCGCTTTGAGCCACCTCCTCCTCCAAAAAATTCCGTGAAACAATGGAAGCGAGTCTCCTTGCCCCCGCCGTCACAACCACCACAACAACGCAAGGATCTTTCGCCGTGGTTGATTGACGATTCGTCCACAACCGCCGAGGTTTTTTGTCGTCCTACTTTTAATGGTTCCCAGACAAGGGATTTTGACGCTGGCTCTTTTCTCATACTTTATAACAGTACAAAGAAAGAAAACAACCTTCCCGCCGGAGGAACCTGGTCCGTTGTGCTAGTATCATTAGTAGAGGATATCATCAAGAGGCGTCGTGCGTGCTGGCACGTTCAGGTATACTACTGGGGCTGAAATATCGAAGGTCGCAGCAGCCTCTGAAAACGGTCCGAAATCTGCGCCGGAACCAAGCGGAACCCAACACTTGTCACAGCGGTGCTCACCAACACGGACCGCAAACCCCTCAACTGCGGGTTGTCAGCAGTAGCTGGTGGCATCAGCTACTGCTGTAAACCTGCAGTTCAGAAGATTGGGTTCAGTGGCGGCGAGCACAAGCAGTACAAGACACTGGGTGTCGATCTAACTTGCGGAGATTTGCGGAGATCGTGGGCCACTACAACGACACTCGATACCACCACCACAGAAGAAGTTTTGAGCGCGCCAACACACCCCCCCGCTGCTATAGGGTGTCCTCTAGTGATATTGGTACAATGGACCAGGTTCCTAGCAACACCGGCCTTATTTGAGCGCCTTCCGTTTGGGCTCTTTTGACTTGAATTTAGACTGGTGTGGATTTTTANAAACAACAATGCTCCGACATTACAAAAAAAACAGGTGCTATTACGCCGCGCCACGGCTCGGCGGCCCGAGTATCGGTGGTGCTACGCCGAGCAGGTCGACCAGGCCGCTCCCCTGCCCGACAGGAGCAACGGCTGGCTCCCTGCCCGACAGGAGCAACGGCTGGCGCTACCTGGGCCCTCGAGAGGGTTAGACCTACAGGCGCCAGGCGGTCTTTGGGGCCGGGTTCCGCCTTCGCCTGCCGTTCCCCCGCCGGGGCACCGCTGGTTCAACTCGCACCCGCTCGGCGGGGATCCCGACCTTTTAGACTTCCAGGCCTGGGCGAGGACGATGCTACGCAGGCGCCTGGTGCACCCACGCGACGCCGACGCCTGGCGGGCGGCCGAGAAAGGGAATTATATGTGGCANTCCCTGCCCGACAGGAGCAACGGCTGGCGCTACCTGGGCCCTCGAGAGGGTTAGACCTACAGGCGCCAGGCGGTCTTTGGGGCCGGGTTCCGCCTTCGCCTGCCGTTCCCCCGCCGGGGCACCGCTGGTTCAACTCGCACCCGCTCGGCGGGGATCCCGACCTTTTAGACTTCCAGGCCTGGGCGAGGACGATGCTACGCAGGCGCCTGGTGCACCCACGCGACGCCGACGCCTGGCGGGCGGCCGAGAAAGGGAATTATATGTGGCACGCACTTACATAGCTGATTGGGAAAAAGCGACTGCGGCGGAATTAGTCTAATTCGAAAATTCAAAAAACAACAAACAACAGGCACGACCCAAGATACTTGTTTGGCGGGTGGCGTCATCCACGGTGAAATTGAGGATGGCACCTCAGGAGATCTTGGGAAAGTCGTGTCTTCTGATGATCATCTTTCTGCAAGCTCATCATCATCTCGGATGACTACGAAAGACAGAAAAACATTTGTGGCACGTAGTTCGCTGATTGGTCAACGCACCTGCGGCGGAATTTCGAACATTCAACCTCTCATTATTCCTCTCTTCACACATACTGTTTGCTCCGTTACTCCCATGCCCTGGTGCGTGGTGCCTGGTGCTGGTACGTTACCCTTTTATTTTTTCTTTGGGCGGGTGTGGGAAGCGTCCTCCTTTATTTTTGTTTTGTTTTATTTTGATCGGTGTCCGAGGGCTCTTTTCTCGAACGGTCGCTGCGATACCTGTTCTTTTCTTTCTTCTATCATTTTGTTTTCTTTTTCCGAGTGGTTTGTACCCTATTTTTGTTTTTTTTGTTTTCTCGCGGCGTCGAATGTGCCGGGTTTTGAGACCACGGGCTCCCCATTTTTTGTGGACTATAGAGCTAAATTATAACAACATACTTTTTCTTCGCTTTTTTTTGTCGTTTAGTCTTTTTCTCTCTTTTTTGTGCCAGATGGCCTTGTCTCTGCTTGCGTTGTGATGTACCAAGATTGAACCACAAGGGGGTGTATCTCATTCTCTCCGGCCCGTGATGGTGACCCTTGTCTCAGTTGTTACCTCGTATAAGCGCGCAGAGGGAATGGAGGACTCCAGAATATCTGTCGTTGATTTCTATTGATTGATTTTTTTTTTCACCACTTCGTCGATTTCGGCGCATCCATTCTCATCGGCAATCGATTCCGCTTGGCCGATTTAGGGGGGTAGAGCCACGCAGAAAGTTGATCAGACAAAAACTCTACGTGGGAACCGAGACTGTCAGTTTTGAGCAGCTGGAAGTCCATTGCAAATCAAATCTGGGACATTCCAGTAATATATTTGTGATCCCCACCCCAAAATTATCTCATGTAACCTGAAATTTTTATACGATTCGGAGGCGTTTGCATCTTGCTCGGGGGCCCGCAGACGCGATTTTCACCCAATTTTTGCCACTCATTCATCAAGAAGCCATCACGACATCCAAATGGGAAAATGAGTATATTTTCGTGATCCTCGTGACCCAACGGATGTTGGTACAAAATTTCAGAGGTTGGGACCCATTTGTTGCTGCTCATTGAACAACTCGAGAAAACTATTCGTCTTTAGCCCGGAACCCGCCCAATGGATGCAGGAACAAAGCTTAAGGTCAACTTCAGGACCGGGGACATGGGCCTTCGAGAACGACGACGAAGACATAGGACGGTAGACGACGAAGACGACGAGTTCAAATGTGATTGCGGCTACGAATGCGAAGACCGTGTTCACGAAGTCGCGGAAAGTCCGTGGTACAAGGAGAGGGAAGTGTACGTGACTGAGCTGGGAAAAATAGATGGGACGTACAGGGAGATGTTTGAGGCATGGAATAGAGAGGAAAGGACGGTAGCTGTACTGGAGCATAGGAAGTGGGTTGAAACGGCGGGAAGGGATATCGTTAGGATGGACAGACTAGGGAAGACATTTTTGAGCCACCTTTGGCAAAGTAGAAAGGAACGATTGGCCGTCGGTGATCGGTCCTGTGGGAACAATGCTCCGTTCTCTCGAGGACGCGTGGTCAATGGTCTAACCGCTAAGACATGCAAAACATAAGAGTATGCCCCCCCCCCTGCATGGCCAAACAGCCTGTAGCGTGGACGACAGCATCCAAGCCATCAATCGTGGATGGATCTCGTTGCCAGAAATATCTCCAGAATGGCAGCATCCGGAACTGGATTAAGCAAACACGCGTGGCCAAAACCACGCCAGCTGAGAAGATATCCATCAAATGTAAGCGATCAATCCCGTTTAACCAAGTCGGGAAAACTGCACACAAAAAAAGCAAAAGCTAATCCGCAGCAGCCCTACTGCTGCTGTCGCATACAAGAACCGAGCAGGGGCTGGTTGGAATCCTTTTGAAAATACTTGTGCGGCACTTTCGAGATGTCGAGATGATGCTCACATCAAGGGTCCCGAAAACAATCCAAAACGTGGGATCGCGAAAGAGCCGTCCCGACATGCCCCTAGTTTCCAGCAACTCAATACATACAGCACGACTACGCCTGCTTCGTGCTAACGAAGAAGCCGTCTTCCCTCCCCACTATACTATACTATATGTTACAGCCCTCTAAATAGCAAGACCACCGGCACATCTGAAACAGCAAAAACAAAACTAACGCAGCGGCGAGATGAGGCTACACAGAATTTAGGCGATAGTCGGGCTCGGGCTCGCCATCATCTCCGGAGACTTCACGCACAACGCACGAACGCCTCCTCGTATCTGTCCGTAATCGGTCGGGCTCGCCATCATCCGCGGAGATTTCGCGCACAACGAACGCCTCCTTCGTGCTTTCGGCCCATTTCCGCAGATTTTTTCTCATCTATCTGTGTCGTGTTTCTCCCCTTGGCGCAGCAGCAGCAGCAGCAGCAGCAGACAGCACTACTACTGGTACCGACTACAACACATCCCCAACGACGTCCCGCGTGGTAAATACTCAAAACTAAGCCCCTCCCAAGCATCCCGCCCGCCCGTCCGCCCGTCACATGACGTGACCGCACGTAACAACAACAACAACAACAACCATCCACGTGGTTCGCCCAGCAATGCCGCTCGGTTGACACCCTCTTTGACCGACATCTTCGCATTAAGAAGAACCGCCGCGTGTAGTAAAACCAGACCTTTGTGCACGAATTTAACTCACAAAGAACGACAACTTAGGTCCCGTCGGGGATGGAATCACACCATCAGGTCTTCCCGCTCCGACGCACCCTTGCTCTCATGGCGACGGCAGCTCTTGTCTCAGCCCGTAATGGCCCACTCTCTTCAGTCGGAACGATACTTTATGATACGATATGATCCTTTCTCTCACAACACATATAAGCTGTGGAGTACGATCCAAAAGCGGACCGGGGAACAAAGCAAAAAGCCTTCACAATGTCGGAAACACTCCAATCCGCGTCGCCCCCACCAACACCGTCACTGCCAGCGTCAAACGCCAAATCAAACTAACACGGCCATTGCCCATTTGACGTCGTCGCAAATGGCGTACTCCATCCCAAGCCGACGGTCTCTGATACACAAGAACCATCCACAAAAGGGTAGGTTGAAAATATTGACAGCAATCTGATACAACCACAATCCCCTCACTCTATCAACGAAATCACCGTCCAGCACCACCCACGTTGCCGATACAATCCGCGGCGCCCCCAGAATCGGTGAGGAATGGTCGATCGTCGGTCAGAAAGGAACCGAATGTTCAGCCAAAGCGTCGTCAACATCCGACCATAGGGTCTACTTGCATATGGCCCTTCGCTCATCGACGACGGTTGCTTCATAACCGCCCCTTATCACCGGCCTTGCTTGGTAATCGCTGTGGCTAGTCGCCGGCGTTGCTTCCTAAACGTGGCTCCGTGCTTCATTGCAACAGGGTGCTTCGTATCCGTGGCTCATCGACGGCGTTGCTTCTTGCCGGTGGCGGGGGTGGAGGAGGATTGCCTCTTCTTCTTGGAGGAGGCGGTCTGGTCCGAGGAGGAAAAGCTCTTCCGCTTCTTGCCGCCGTTGCCGGTAGTCTGCTCTCATCGTCATCATCACCATCGCCATCATGCCACGGAGAAAACGAGGCACGGGGTATAGAAACATGGGGTGATATATTGTTTAGGGCGTGAGATCACTAAAAGAAAGGCGTGCCTGTGTCTTTGGGTGGAGAATGAGGGATGGAGACGTGTTGAGATTAAAAGATGAGATGCTGGCATTCACGTGCCCAACATGACCAGAAACACTAGTCACATCGTAGTCAACGTAACCAACAGCAGAGGCGATCACGGAGATACGTGGTTTTACCATAGGTGACACAAGATTGACCCGGATATCAAAGCTCGGCTACTCCAAAGGATTAGAGAGTGGCGGTGCCTATCATGGCGGCGGTGGAACCGTCTCGTCGAGATCTTTCCGAAAACATGTCAATTAATTTTTGGCACATCTTCCTCGAGGTGAATTCGAGCTCTGAAAATATGTGAAGGGGGTGGGCTGTCTTGTGTCATGTGACCTACGGCATCGACCCTCTTCGTCCACGGCACCAACATCAATATCATCAATATCATCAACATCAATAGGGATAGATATAGGGTACAGCGGAGGTAGGGGTGGAAGAGGGGCAAGATCTTTCTAAAACGTAACTGCTCGTTCGATGCGACCAAACGGAGTTCATTCGCACTTGATCGCGTCAAGCAATGAAACCCTGCCAACCCGGAACACACAATAAAAAACACGTACACAAGCACAACCAAACTGACCGCAAAATACTGTAACATACATAGAAAAAGGAGCGTCGTACCTCTAGTTCTTCGTTCTCCTTTTCCACCAGGCGGATGAGGGTGTCTCCCCTCCTTTGCAGCTCAGCCGCGTTTCTGCTCTTGAAGAACCAATCGAACCGGAACTGCCAAGCCTGTGTACAACACGGTTCATGCACAAGCGTGGGAGAAACAACAATTTGTGGGAGGGTGAGAAAAATAACGGAGCACCGAACAATCACACGGCACCATTCGAAAGACACCAGCAAGGCGGAGGCTTGGGCCGCAGTAAACTAACTATGTTAGTGATAGCCACCTTGCGGATCTCCATGCGGATAACCTCCCAGTTGCCGTATCCGTATCGGTGCATCATGTTCAGCAGGAAGGCGTCCTCTTCCTCCGTGAACACTTTCCCCTGGACAACGTAACAATAAATATAAAAAAAGAAAACGTGTGTGGAGGTCGGGCATTGTGCTTAGTGTGTGAGATGAAAACAATTTCCATGCAACAACAGCGATTGCAGCAATAACACCACCAGCATCGGCCACAGCAACAGACAACAACAGCGATACCAGCAACATTACCACCCTAAGCAACAACAGCAAACAACAACAAGCGACGGCAACAGACAACAGCAGCAGCAGCAGCAGCAGCAGCAGCAGCAGCAGCAGCAGCAGCATCAGCAGCACCAACAGCAAACAACAGCAAGCGACAGCAACAGCAGCAACCGTGCTCCATGGCCCACCTTGCCACCGTAGTAGTTGATGGTGAGGTCGCTCCACGGGTTAGAGTGTCGCGAAACCTTGCTGTCGATGGCGGAGCGGATCTGCTTGGAGCGGAAGATTCGTTTCTCGCCCTTCTCGATCTTCTCCATGATCTTAGGGTGGTCCGCCAGCTCTCGGCATCGCTTCCAGAACACCTTCCGGAGACATGAACAAAGAACCAAACGTCAAACAGGAAAGACAAAGGTAAAAAGACAAAGAGCAGCAGAAACAGACGAGAAGCAGCAGCAGCAGCAGCAGCAGCAGCAGCAGCAGGGGCGACGCCCAATCTTACGTGAAACATGCCTGGTGCTGTGGTTGTTTACAAGTAAAATGAACATAAAATACAGAGGAGCAGGAGCAGGGGTCACATGCTCAATCTCGTGCGGAAATTGGCTGCAACCAAGAAGCCGCGCGATGAAAATTGCACACATCAGCGACACACGGGCGGGTGGCTCTAATGGGTGGGCACCCAATATGAAGAAAAAATGGCGAAAAAGTGAAACCGAGAGATATAGGTTTGGCCAATCACATGTCTCCAAGCAAGGCCAACACCAAGGCACCTCATGCGGTGATATGCCAATAGGTGTGAAAACTCTCGTGGTTGCAGGGACAAGGAAACTTGCCAAGACTGCTGCCTGACCTACTAGAGGTGCTAACAATCTACCAGTAGTCTGACATAGCCCATGGGAAACATCCTAGAAAATTCTGGCTGACCTTGATGTACTTCCGAACGTTCTCCTCCGTCTTTGCGGTCTCCAGACACACGTCCCGCACCACCGCCTCCGTATCATCCCTTTCCAAAAAGAAAAAAAAAGAAAAATGAGAGTTTTCACTAAACTTGCACTCGAGAGAATAAAAATGAGCAGCCCCATGCTTCAAGCAGAGCGGCACACACCACACAAGATGCTTGACAAA
This sequence comes from Ectocarpus sp. CCAP 1310/34, assembly GCA_902602495.3. Lineage (NCBI taxonomy): Eukaryota > Phaeophyceae > Ectocarpales > Ectocarpaceae > Ectocarpus > Ectocarpus sp. CCAP 1310/34. Next base: position 64,298 of record CACKRE030002917.1, read on the forward strand.
CCGACCGGACCGCGCTCAACACGCCCACGCATAACAGACCAAGGGCGCGGTCATGTCATCACCTATCTCATCATGTGCAAGGGTTCCTTACGCTTGCCCAAACGTTGCACGGGCGGGTGTTCAGCCTTCGCGGTCATTTTTCCGCACCGAATGCACACGGTCCTGAGGAGAGATCGGAACGGTTTTTGATGTAAAGACAACAACAACAAAACAACAACGCGCAAATGCGGGTTCAGATACATAGTCGTGCACAATCCGCACTTGGTGCTTGGCTGCCTCACTCACCGACCATGGCGCTCTGTAGCGGCAACGAACGCGCGGAAGTCTTTCCGGTTCCAGTCGCCGAAGGCGTTGTCGATCAGCTTCTTCTTCTGTTCCTGCTCCTTGGATGACAGCTCCAGCTATTGCAAGGACAACAACATGCAGCAGCAGACGAAAAGCGGCGGCAGAAGAGATGAGGACGTGGGTAGGGGTGGTTCGGTAAATCTGTTTTCCGACGAGTCGACAACAACAACAACAACAACAACAACAAGCAACAACAGATTCAACGCTTGCTGACGCGAACAGTGTCCCCACTCACCCCGTTGGCCGTCTTCTCCAACTGAGCGGCTTGCTCTTCCTCTCCCCCCTGGGCCTCCATTCTCTTGCACCGGGTTCTCAGCTCCTGCACCAACATCAACCAGAAACGTCGCACGATCACCCAAACCAATGCGAGGAGGAACAGATTGGACATCACGACGCGTCAAAGACACATATATACATCATTGCAGTAAGACGCGGAGGAAAGAAAAATTTCCAGGAACAACGAAAACAAGTGACAGATGTATCATACATCCTCCCTAAACCAAAGCAAAACAAAATTGAACAAACATCCACCTATTGTATTACGTAAACGTACCAGGAAAATAATTTTACGACGTTTCATGTCTCAACTCGGCTGGTTTTGTGGGAGCTCGGTACGGCGACAAAGCCATCAACAAAAGGAGGACGAACCCAACGGCACCTCTCGTGCACGCACGCCCAAGAGCACTCGGTCGCCTTTTCGAATGATTTGATGATTGCCACGCGACAAAGAGAGCAATCAAAACAATTTCGAGACGGTGCCGCAGAAAAAAAAAAGTACCTCCGGATAAAACTTTCACCCACAGTATGAAGTCCACAGAAATTGTCACACACGTGAAACACACACCAAACAAAACAAATTAAACGCGTGTGTCTTGATATAATTTTATTGCACTGCGTTTCTTCATGTTGTGTTTTCTGGAAGACTGTTCGAACAGATCGTCACTCCACGATACCCCCAAAAGAGACGACGACCGTTTCTAGTTTAAAATACCCAATCTCGCGCCTGACGCGCACCTTTCAAGAGACGAAGATATTAATGTTTTGTTTTTGTTAGATGCGTTTATTTCGTGCCTAGCGCTGGCACTTACCTTGATCTCGTTGATGATGGCATTCTTCCGGTCCGCCAAGTCGTGCTCCTTGGTCTGGAGTGCCTCAAGGGCCTCGCGGTCGTAGAACTGGAAGTCGTGCATCGTGATGCCCTGACAGCCGCCACCAATATAGCGACAACGGAGAGAGTGATGGACGCGAACAAAGGCATCGGGTAACGGAATAAGTGATGCCCTGACAAAGGCCAACAAAAAAGCGAAAATGGAGGAGTGTAAAACGCACGTCAAGCCACTCCCAACCCCCCCCCCCCCCCCCCCCCCCCCCCCCCCCCCCCCCCCCC